>CM024766.1:79100770-79186707 GCA_014218235.1 Colocasia esculenta
TACTGAACATCATATCCAGAAGGAAGCGCTCTCAATCAGATCCAAACTTATTTGCAGAAATTTTATTCTTAAAGTAATCTGATTTGTAATGTTGGGTTTCTCATGATCCCATGTTTTGAGCATTTTCTTTCATAATCATAACTATCGACTTGTGATAGTATGGTTTCCTCCTTGTAATTGATTAATCTGATCAATGCAATTCCGGTATTATTTACCAAAAAAAAAGAATATGATTAGAGAAAAGAACCAAAAAGTTGGTTGGGACGGGTGGGTCTGGAAAGGACCCACTGTGCAGAAGTTCTCCATTACCTGTTGGCAGGCAATTATGCATAAGCTTCCTACGATTAATAATCTCAAGAAAAAAGGCTTTCAGATCCCAAGCAGATGCGTTCTGAAGAGAGTGAAGATCATATTTTCTTCAAGTGTCCTTATACCATTTCGGTTTGGAGGGAGATGCTGCACCGTTTAAATCTTAATCGCCTTCCTCGCCCTTCAATTCATGAGGAGATGCATGCTTTGAGAATAAGCTTCAAAACTGATGGATTTGCTACTTCTTTAGCCCGTCTACTCTTTAGAGCAACCATATGGTGGATCTGGCGTGAGAGATGCAACAGAACTTTTGAGGAAACAAAATCTTCTTACTTTTGAGGAAACAAAATCTTTGCAGATGATCTCATAATCTTCTTCAAGGATGATGTCTCTTCTGCTCGCAAAATCAATTGTCTTCTGCAAGACTTCTATCACTATTCTGGGTTGCAATTGAATTCTACAAAGAGTAGACTGTATATTGGGGGAAAAGTGAGAAACAAGAAGGCCATTCAAGAAGCTATTCAAGTGCCCATTGGTAAACTTCCTACACCCTATTTAGGGCTGCCGCTTTTCAGTACTTCTCTCAAGAAGAATCTCTGTCAGCCGATTATTGATAAGATCAAGCAAAGAATTGAGAGTTGGAAGACTAAGATGCTTTCCAGAGCGGGAAGACTTGAGCTTATCAGGTCTGTCCTCTCCTCGTTTTCTATGGCATGGAAAGGAATTCTGAAACAAAGGGATTGGATTCTTCAGCACATCAGTTACAATGTTGGTGATGGGCGGCAGACAAGCTTCTTTTATGATCCTTGGTTAGAAGGTAAAAGTATTTATATGATGGTAGGAGACAGAATCAGACATCATCTTGGAATTCCTTGCAACATCACATGTGCTTTCTTTATTCAAAATGGTCAGTGGCACCTTCCTCCTCCTACCGCCATTGACATGTTCGATATCTGGCCAATTATCATGAGGACGCCTCTAACCCAAACTGATGCTATTACTTGGAAGCAAGGTAGGTGTAGCACAAAGGAAATTTGGAGCAGACTTCGAGAACAACATCAAAAAGTTGGTTGGGCAGATTGGGTCTGGAAAGCTCCAACTGTGCAACGGTTTTCTCTAACTTGCTGGCAGGCGGTTATGCACAAGCTTCCAACGCATAACAACCTTAGGAAACGTGGCATGATCATTCCTAGCAGATGCATTCTTTGCTGCCAAGAGGAAGAATGTGAGGATCATATATTCTTTCAATGCTCTTATTCTATTGAAATTTGGGAAGGTATACTTCACCGCCTAAACATAAGAAGAAGACCTCGCCAAAACATACTTGAAGAAATGTCTTCCCTGAGGGCTAGTTTCAAAAAAGATGGAATTGGTACTTCCTTGGCTCGTGTTCTATTTCGTGCTGCTATTTGGTGGATCTGGAATGAAAGGTGCAGAAGAACCTTTGAAGACTCAAGGCTTTCTCCTATTCAAGTCACTTTAGCTATCATTGATGATGTTCGTTCTTGTGTTGAAGCGAATCCTTCTACTCGGGTTCCTTCGGGTCGGTCTAAAGCAATTTGTAAGAGATTTCATATTAGGCTAAGAAGTTCTTAACAGTTTGGTTATGGAGATAGTCACCGAGTTGTGGTGTCATCCCCTTTGTTGTAGTCTCATTCTAGTTTATCGGGTGGTCTCACCAGATAACCTCACTCTGTATATTCTTTATCTTATTAATTAAATCTCTTGGTTGACCGACCAAAAAAAAAAAAAATCTTCTTACATGCATACGGTCCTCTCCATTATTAATGATGTGAGGAGCTGCTTGGAGGTGCTGCCTCAAACTGGTGTCATCACTGGTCGGTCTAGAGTTCTTTGTATGAGATTTAATATCTCCCTTAAATCTACATTGTAGTCACTAGCCTGTGGTGTCACAATGTTTTATTTCAGTTGTGTTCTGGAGGATGACACCGATCTGTGGTGTTATCCTCATTGCAGCTAGCTTTTGTAATTATTCTTCCTTTTTAATTAATTCATTTCCTTGGTTGACCGACCAAAAAAAAATATCGAGGTTCAGGAGGTAAGTCTTCTTAAAAACAGAAGGAAATAATATTGGACAAGGATTTGGAGATCTGTAGTAGTGAGAGAAGGATAGGCAACGGAATACTGATATCGTGGCTGGCGACAATCAAATTCAGGGAAGGTTAAAGGAGATGGTTATGCATGTTCAAGGAAAGGATAATTCTGATCAGAGTAAGAAGATTTCAAAGATATCGTCTCTTGCTATCGATGGTGTTACCTCAAATGGGAGGTCTGCAAACCGATATGCTATCTTGCAAGATTTGAACGTGGATTCACACGTAATGAATGCTATTGAGGGTAAGGAGTTACAAAAGCTTGATGGTGTGCACCTTTCTTCACGTGGACGTGAAATCTCCATGCAGGACCATGCAGCGCAATCAGGTATGTCTATGGGTCATAAAATAGACAAACTCCAGGCTAGGATTCGCTCTCTTTCCCAAAGTTAATTATGAAGATCATATCCTGGAATGTAAGAGGTCTGAATAAAATAGTGAATAGAAGGAGTGTCAAACAGTCGATTCTCAGCTCTAATGCATATTGTGGTATTGGTTGAAACGAAAGTTAGAACTGAAAGAATGATCAGTCGTAGGCTCTTTATTGCTCCTCACTTACATATGATTCATAATTATAATGTGAATCCTGGAGGGAGGATATGGGTTCTTTGGAACGGGAGTGCAGTTACCATTCATTGTGTCCAAGCCACTAGCCAGTTAATTCATATGAACTGTACTGATACTTCTACTGGGAAGGTTTTCCACTTGACTGCTGTGTATGGTTCCAATTTGTCTCATCAAAGAAGTCATCTTTGGCAAGATATTTTAAATCTTTCTAGATCTATCTTCTCGGCCTGAATCATTGTTGGTGACTTTAATTGTGTTAGATACCCTGATGAAAAGATTGGAGGTCGAAGGTTGACATCTTCTTTGTTAAAGGATTTTAACCAGTGTATTGATCGTTCTTCCTTGCTTGACCTTAAGAGCATTGGTAGTACTATGTCTTGGAATAATCGTTCTCTTGGCTCCAGAAGAATTGCTTGTAGACTTGATCGTGCATTGATCAACCAAGACTGGCTAAACTCCTATCCGGATAGCTATGTGCATTATGGTGATAAACTCCATTCTGATCATTCTCAACTTACCATTTTCTCAGAGGAATCTGTTGCTGGGGGGCCGAAACCTTTTAAGTTCTTCACTATGTGGGCTCAGCATGACACATTCCTCTCAACTGTGCAGAAAGCTTGGAATATTCACATTCAGGGTACCCCTCTTTTTATTCTCTGTCAAAAGATCAAGGCGACCAAGGCAGCTTTGAGGGTTTGGAATAAGGAGGAGTTCGGTATGATTCATAGGAAGTTGGAATGTGCAACTTCTACTCTCCATGCAGCTCAGAAAGATTTAGATGATGATCCTATGAATGATGATTGTGTAACAAAGGAGAAGAATGCTCGGGAGAACTATCTTTTTTTTTTTGTTAAGTAATAATTGCATTAAAGAAATGGGAATAGTATACAGGACCCCATGGCCATGAGGATGGCACATAGGAAGTGAACTCCTAATGGAGGACAGGAGAGCGTACCCCATCTCAAAGAGATGGAATATTATCACTCCACCGTACACAACATTAGGATCACAAGAAAAGACTCTTCATGACCACACAAGCTGTGGACTATGAATGGGAAATTCTACGGAAAATGCAAAAGAGAAAGACTAGACAAATATATTGAAACGCCTCAGGATGTCCTTCTCTCTGTCAGAATTGGCCTCCCCTTTAAAATTTTCCATGCAAATTTTGATGTCTAGAAGAATGGATATAAGCACTTGCATCTTGGATCGGTTTTTATTGTCAAAAGTCCTCACACATCTTTCTCTCCATATCCACCACACTGTTGTTTTAAGGGCTAGCTGAGCAAGAGATGTCACCACATTATGAGAAGGGAAATTCTTATAGAGAGCTGCCATCTCCTTCTCCAGGCCGTCCTCAGGAGGACGCCCAAACTGGAATCTATTGAGAATCTCTTTCCACATCCAGTTGCTATAAGCACAAGAGAAGAACAGGTGGCGGTTACTTTCTTCACTTTCCCTGCATAAAACACATTGGTTAGCTAAATGTTGACCTCTTCCTTGCAGGAAGTCTTGGTTGGTAGTTTGCATAAAGTAGCTTGCCATAAACACAAGTTAAATTTTTGAGCGCCAGGCCTCTTCCAGATCCAAAGGTGATCACGTGAGACAGTGTCCTTACATCTGATTTCGTTCCAAGCCGAGGAGATGGAGAAGTTACCATTGTTGTGATTCCAGCTGATGTTATCATGAATGTCATCACTGATTTGCAGATTTCTGATGATAGGCCAAAGCATATCATTTGATGAGAAGTGGCAGGTGGCAGATTCCAAGTACCATGCATGAGGATCTGAGCAACGTTGATGTTCTTGGGCGCACCCAAATCATGACGAATGCTATCTCCATATAACTGAAAAATGCTTTTACCAAGAACCCAAGGATCGTACCACAACTTTGTGTTGGCACCATTAGCAATGTGATAAGTGATATGATATTTAATCCAATCCTTTCCTGAAGCACAGCCTTCCAGGCATTAGAGAAATTAGACCTGATCTTTATCATCCAGATGCTTTCCTTAGAAAGATATTTATGCTGAATCCAATTTACCCACATGTTTTGTTTCTTCTGCAAAATCTCCCATAGGAGCTTAACCATGGCAGCTCTATTCCAATCCTCCAGGCGTTTTAATCCGAGGCCCCCCTCGTTTTTCGGCCTGCACACATCATTCCACTTTATCATATGAAAAGACTTCTTATCTTTGCATCCATTCCAAAAGAAGTTTCTGATTATATGCTCAATGTGGTGGATCAAACTTTTAGGAAGAGAGAATGCCAGAGACCAATAAACTGAATACGAATGTAGCACAGATTGGATTAATTGGAGCCGACCAGCTTTGGAGAGAATCCGGTTCTTCCATGAGAGAAGTCTTTTCCTAATTTTTTCCACAAGGGGAACACAATGCAATCTTCTGATAGAACAAGAAATAAGGGGTAATCCAAGGTAACTAACTGGCAAGGTACCTTCGCCTACCCCCAAGATGTTGAGGAAAACATCTTTATTACTGACCTTCCCTCCGATGAACAACTTGCTTTTGTTATGGTTCAAATGTAATCCAGAAGAAGAAGAGAAAACCTGCATAACATAATGGATCCTCTCAGCTGAAGTAATGTCATTTTTGAAGAATATGACAAGATCATCCGCAAATGTGATGTGAGAGACATTAATCTGATCAGCCAAAGGGACCTTAATATTTTCTTTGTTGACTTCACTATCCAGGAGATTGGTAAATCCCTCCATAACAATTGTAAATAAGTATGGAGAGAGAGGATCACCTTGTCTAATCCCATTAGTACCATGAAAAAAACCAATAGGTGAACCATTAAAGAGAATGGAGAAAGTGGGATTCTCAATACAGTTCTTTATCCAGATAACAAATTGAGCAGGAAAGCCCATCTTCTGCATCATATGATAAATGAACTCTCTATTTACAGAATCAAAAGCTTTTTTCAAGTCTGCCTTGAAGCAAAGAAGATTACCCTTGGATTTGGAGTGTAAGTCCCGAACAATATCATTAGCAAGCAAAATGTTGTCTTGAATTGATCTACCCTTTATAAAGGCAGCTTGGTTATAACTGATAAGCTTTGGAAGTACCACCTGCATTCTGTTGGCCAGAATCTTTGAGATAACTTTATAGAGAAAATTACAAAGAGATATCGGCCGGTATTGATCAAAGGAATCGGCTCCATCAGATTTTGGAATAAGAGCAATAAATGTACAGTTGATTTGCTTAAGAAGTCTGGAGGTTCTGAAAAAATGATGGACTGCTTCTAAAACAAGATCCCCCACAATCTCCCAGGTACTCTGATAAAATTCCGCCGGAAACCCATCAGGACCTGGACTTTTCCCCTTAGGAGACTGAAATATAACATTTTTTATCTCCTCATCAGTCAGAAGCTGGCATAAGTTAATTAAGTCTTCTTCCTCCAAGGTACGGCTGAGATTAACATTATCCATGTGACAAGTAGTAGCCGGCTGGTTAAGTAAGTCTTTGAAGAACTGAATGGAATGCTCCTTGACTCTTTCAATATCTTCAATCTTGTTTCCATGTGAATCATAACAGGTCTTGATGGTATTAATAGCCTTCCTGCCTTTGAAAGAAGCATGAAAATACTTGGTATTTGAATCTCCCAGCGAAAGCCACTGCTGTCTTGACTTCTGTTTGTAAAGCGATTCCTCCATTTCTAGCGATTTGAAGTACTCCTGCTTCATACGAATCTCCTCCTGGATAAAATGATGGTCCAACGGTTCCTTTGAAGAATAGTTTGAGCAGCCGTCAGCTTTTCTCTACAATTTTTAACCAGGTCATGAACATTTCCGAACTCAAGTTTGTTCCATCTTTTCAAAGCTTTCTTTACCTCCTTTAGTTTTTGGCAAAGAATAAAAGTAGGAGAACCCTGAAATTCGACCTGCCAGGCACTTCTAACAACTTGAAGAAAGTTAGGATGCTCAGTCCAAATATTGAAAAATTTGAAGGGTTTCCTCCCGGTAGAAAGCTCACTTGAAGAGTTTGTAACCAGCATTGAATGATCAGAGAAGTAAGTGGCAGAATAGTCAGCAAA
The DNA here is from genome assembly GCA_014218235.1 of Colocasia esculenta. NCBI lineage: Eukaryota > Viridiplantae > Streptophyta > Magnoliopsida > Alismatales > Araceae > Colocasia > Colocasia esculenta. Next base: position 79,107,816 of record CM024766.1, read on the forward strand.
AGCTTCTGGATAAGTAGATAGCCATTGGTCATTTATCAAGCAACGGTCTAATCTTGCCATAATTCTTCTGTCACCAGAGGAACAGTTCGACCAGGACAAAGTGTTTCCTATAGATTTCATATCCAAGATGCCAGACTTGTTGATCATAGCGTTGAAAGAGTTAAGGATATGATGGGGGACTGGATTCCCCCCCACTTTCTCAGACGCATAGCGCACACAATTGAAATCACCCAGTAAGATCCAAGGAGCATTAAGAACATGAGCAGTTGAATGATTGATGACATTATTCCAGAGCATCAGTCTTTCATGATTTAGGTTGGAAGCATAAATAGCTGAGATAAAGAAACTTTGACCCGATACCAAGTTTTTACACTTCAGATGGATAACTTGATCAGTTATTTGAATAACATCCATAGAGTATTTATCATCATTCCAAAGAATCCAAATTCTGCCTTTAGAGCAATTGCTGTTGTGAATGACATTGGCATCAGCCCAGATCTGATCTTTACAAGTGAGCACATTACTCTCCTTTATTTTTGTTTCTAAGAGAATAGCAATATCACATTGAGTAGAGTGGATAATTTTTTTCAACTCCCATCTCTTTGTATTCTTATTGATTCCTCTTACATTCCAGCTGATGATTTTCATAATAAAAGATATTAGATTAGGACCGGTTTCTAGTATCCTTTGTCTTAGTTTTGGTCCCTTGAGAAGGCAACCCATGTCCCATTTTCTTTTTCCTATCCATTTCGTCAACCACATTTAAAGAGTTGAATTTTTTTCCATTGATACCCACACTATCTGGAGAAGGAATAGACGAAATAATACCTTTCCCTACGCTGTTCCATGATAAGGTAAGCGTATCATTTGAATCCCCAGGCAGACAGCTGAATCTGGCGTTTATTTTGCATGGCGGAGGTAAGCTCACCTCCTTCCCTTTAAGATCACCGCTATTCCTTTCCCCATGATACGTATCTTGCAGGAAATCTGACGCCGGGTCTCTCCCAGGAATGACAGCCGAGTCCTGCATACTCCCTTCCTTCTCTACACAATGCACATCTAAATCCTTGGATTGCCCACCTTCTGAAGATAGCGACTTACCTGAATCTGATCTGTCGTCTTTTGGAGATGTAAACCCGGCCTGCTCACTCTTCCTTTGGATGACATTACCTTCTTCGACAATAGGTGCATCAGGTCCGTCAATGTCGCTATGAATACTGGCGAGAATAGAGAATTGATTCTTACTTGCAATTTGAGTATCATTTTGAGTTGTACGAGAAACAGCTTCCTTCTTCCTGTAAATCTGATGAGTAGCATTATGAACTTCTTTGGAGGGTTTTTGACACTGGCCTTGCAAATGACCAAAAGTACCACAAGTTGCACATCTTCTTGGCTTCCATGAGTAAGAAATATTAAGAGAATGCAAAGAGCCATCTAACTCCTTATAGGATACCGTAGTTGGTAACTCCACTTCCGAGGACACCATAACACATGCTCTTGCGTACGATAACCTTTTACGCTCCGCAGTTAATCTATCCATGAAAAGAGGTTCACCAACTGTGCTGCACAGCTTAGATATGAATTTTTTTGACCACAAATGGATCGGTAAGCTATGAATAGAGACCCACACTGGAATATTTTTCAGACTTTCCAGCTCCATCCGAACATCTTTCTCCCAGAGAACTATCTTCATTGTTTAAGTATGGAAACTTCCTCAGAGAGCAAAACAACACTGGTTAACTCAAATGATGACAATACAAAATTCTTCTACGCAAGCATTAAAGGAAGAAGAATGGTGAATACTATAAGAAGATGCAAGTTACCTGATGGAAATGTTACTGATGACATTCACAAGATCAAAAATCATGCTCGGGAATTCTACTCCAATCTTCTAAATCAAAAACATCACAATGATTCTCCTGATTTCCAGGCTTCGTCCACGCTCACTCAAGAAGATAAGGAGAAACTTATGAGACCTTTTTATGATTCTGAAATTACTGAGGTTGTCATGAATGCTCCGAAGAATAGAAGCCCGGGGCTTGATGGTTTCTCGGCTGACTTTTTCCAGATTTGTTGGGATATTGTGAAAGAAGAGGTGTTAGAAGCGGTTCACTACTTCTTTAATGGAGGTGCTTGGCTTCGGCAGGTCAACCATACATTCATTTCACTTATTCCCAAGACTGACAAGGCTGACTCCTTTGATCAGTTTAGGCCTATATCCTTGTGCAACTTCCTTTACAAGATTTTTACAAAACTAATTGCTAATCGGATGCAAGAGTTTATGCCAAAACTCATTAGTAAAAACCAGTCAGCTTTTATTAAAGGGAGGAAGATCCAGGATAGCATTCTTCTGGCTAATGATATTGTGAGAGACATTCACTCTAAACATCGGGGAAGTCTTGTTTGTATGAAGGTTGATCTGAAAAAAGCCTTTGATTCTATGAAGCGTTCTTTCATCCTCACTATCTTGAAGAAAATGGGGTTTCCTGCACAATGGATTCAATGGATTGACATTCTCACGAATTCAGCTTCTTTTTATGTCCTGCTCAATGGTACTCCTACTGGTTTCTTTCAATCCACCAATGGTATTCGGCAAGGTGATCCTCTATCCCCTTACTTTTTCTGTGTTGCAATGGAGGGTTTATCTATTATGATAAAACAGAAAATGGAAGAGGAGTTGTTGCAGGTTCCTTCTTTTGGGGCGGCCAAAGTGTCTCACTTGATTTTTGCTGATGATCTGCTCATTTTTATCAAGCCTAAAATATCTTCTGCAAGATGTATCTCTAGTATTCTTGATGAATTCCACAAGTTCTCAGGATTGCAACTGAACTCTGAAAAGGGTAGGATTTTCATTGGTGCAAAGGTTCAGTCTAAGAGACCGCTTATTGGTGCTTTTAAAGTTCAGGAAGGAACTCTTCCTTCCACTTACTTAGGACTGCCTTTATTCTCGACTCGATTGTCTTCTATTCATTGCAATCCTATTATCAAGAAAATCAGCAGTCGGATAGCATCTTGGAGAACCAGATTTCTTTCTAAGGCGGGTCGCCTTGAGCTGATTCGATCAGTCCTTAACTCTTATGCTACTTATTGGGCAGTCTCTTTCCTTCTACCGAAGAGTCTGATTGGTGAAGTTGAGAGGCTTCTGAGGAATTTCTTTTGGCACTCCTCTGGTGACTATAAGCCGTTCCACTTGGTGAAATGGGATCATATTTGTAGACCAAAAGATGAGGGGGGTCTTGGTCTGAGACGTCTTCATACTTGGAATTCAGCTGCTCTTTCTATGCAAATGTGGAAGCTTCTGTTGAATCATGACACCTTGTGGAACCATTGGGTGAGGAATAGATATCTCAACAGGAGGTCAATTTGGTCTGTTCAGTCTCGTTCCTATCATTCCCATGCGTGGAAAAGTGTCCTTCATACTAGAGACTGGATAAGAACTAATGTTACTTATAGAGTTGGCAGGGGGAGTGCTATCAACTTATGGGAGGATCCTTGGATTGATGGGGAATCCATTTTCTCGCTGGGCGGCCAATACATTAGAGTGCTCACGTCTACTGTTAGTTGCTTCATACAAAATGGTAATTGGTGCCTTCCACCTCCAACATCGGCTGAGATGATGGATATCTGGCCAAAGATTCTAAGCATTCCAATCTTACCCAACTGTGATGATTGCATTGTATGGAAGAACAATAATGGTAACATTTCCAATAAGGTGTTTTATGACTTGAGGCGATGCAGCTACACTAAAGTTCCATGGTATCATTTGGTTTGGAAAAGACCCACTAGTCCGAAATATTCCCTTCATGCTTGGCAGGTCTTCATGGGAAGTATTCCTACTTTTGATACCCTTCAAAAACGGGGGCTACAAGGGTACATTTGTGTCTTACGCAATCAGCAAGGTGAGGATATCAATCACCTCTTCTTCACATGTGCTTATAGCTCTGGGATATGGGCTCAACTCTTGCATAGAATGGGTATTTTCAACAGGCCAAAAGATAATCTTATGCACGAAGGTGATAGGTTGATAAGGAGATTCAGGTCGGCTGATGCTGGGAGGATTGTGGCTTTTGCTAATTTCAGAGTTACTCTTTGGTGGATTTGGAAGGCTCTTGTATGAGAATCTTTGAATCCCGAAGTAGGACGAATGTGCAACTTCTTCTATCCATACTGTCTGATATTCGCAGCATTACTGAATATCATATTCAGAAGGGTTCCCACTCCCCTAAGACAAAGATTCTTCTAAGGAACTTTAATATCCAGACAGCCGATTAGGCTAACAGTTCTTCTGGTGAATTTGTTCCTTCAGAGCTTTTTTCTTTCTATGATTCCATAACTATCGACTTGTGATAGTATGGATCTGATTTGTACATATTATTCATTATTTTAATGGAAAATTTCGGTATTAATTACCAAAAAAAAAGGTCTTGATTGTCCTTATTTATCTTCATTGACTAAATTCTCATGTTGTAGAATTTATCTTCACTCCGACATGACCGAGTGGTTAAATTTGCATGTGCAAACTGACGGAATACGATTTGGATTCCCGGATTGGGTTGGGCGTTGAAATGAAGGATCTAAAAAAAACCAGAGTCTAAAGGGTCAAAACACACAACCCGGGGTCCAAAATCCCAAATAGAGATTTGATTGGCGCCGTTCACTCCGACACGACCGGGTGGGTTAAAGTGACTTGTGGGAACTGACGGAATCCGATTTAGATACCCGAATTGGGTTTGGCGTTGAAATGACGGATCTAAAAATACCCGAGTCTAAAGGGTCAAAACACACAACCCGGGGTCCAAAATCCCAAATAGGGATCTGATCGGCATGTCTTTCACTCCGACATGACCGGGTGGTTAAATTGACATGTGCGAACTGACGGAATACGATTTGGATTCCCAGATTGGGTTGGGCATTGAAATCCGTATCTTAAAAAAACCAGAGTCTAAAGGGTCAAAACACACAACCCGGGGATCCAAAATCCCAAATAGGGATCTGATCGGTGTGTCGTTCACTTCGACACGACCGGGTGGGTTAAATTGACGTGTGCAAACTGACAGAATCCGATTTGGATTCCCGGATTGAGTTGGTCGTTGAAATGACGGATCTAAAAAAACCCGAGTCAGAATGAAGAATGTATCAACCACTTATTCTTTCAATGCCCATTCAGCTCTTGGATATGGATGCAACTCTTGCATCGCCTTGATATTCATAGAAGGCCGAGGGATACAATGATATCTTAAGGAGAGAGTTTAATCCAAAGCTTTCGTTATCCTGGTGCTGCAACTTGTGTAGCTTTTACTAGCTTTCGTACTGCTCTTTGGTGGATATGGAAGGATAGGTGCTCTAGAATTTTCAAGAATAATGTCCGTAGTAGGATGCAGCTGCTGCTCTCTATTCTATTTGACATTCGTTATATCACTGAAGGTCACACTCAGAATTATTTGTCCTCTATCAAATCGGCAAGAATCCTTAGGAACTTCAATCTAAGAAATTCATCTTGAAGCATCTTGTAGCTCTTTATGATTGTTTTTTATTCCTTCGGACTTTGTGGTTTCATTCCTATGTTAGTTCTCATAGCTATCGGTATGTGATAGCATGAGCTTTGCTTTGTACATATCCTATTTCATTCAATAGAATTCTCGGTATTACTTACCAAAAAAAAAATAGGGATCTGATCGACGTGCCATTCGATCCAACATGACCGGGTGAGTTAAATTGACGTGTGCGAACTGAGTGAATCCGATTTGGATTCCCGGATTAGGTTGGGCGTTGAAATAACAGATCTAAAAAATCCAAGTCTAAAGGGTCAAAAACACCACCCGGGGTCCAAAATCCCAAATAGGGATCTGATCGGCGTGTCGTTCACTCCGACATGACCGAGTGGTTAAATTTGCATGTGCAAACTGACGGAATACGATTTGGATTCTCGGATTGGGTTGGGCGTTGAAATGAAGGATCTAAAAAAACCAGAGTCTAAAGGGTCAAAACACACAACCCGGGGTCCAAAATCTCAAATTATTTGATTGGCATGTCGTTCACTCCGACACGACCGGGTGGGTTAAAGTGACGTGTGCGAACTGACGGAATCCGATTTGGATACCCGAATTGGGTTGGGCGTTGAAATGACGGATCTAAAAATACCCGGGTCTAAAGGGTCAAAACACACAACCCGGGATCCAAAATCCCAAATAGGGATCTGATCGACATGTCTTTCACTCCGACACGACCGGGTGGTTAAATTGACATGTGCGAACTGACGGAATACGATTTGGATTCCCAGATTGGGTTGGGCATTGAAATGACGGATCTTAAGAAAACTAGAGTGTAAACGGTCAAAACACACAACCCGGGATCCAAAATCCCAAATAGGGATCTGATCGGTGTGCCGTTCACTCCGACACGACCGGATGGATTAAATTGACGTGTGCGAAATGACGGAATCCGATTTGGATTCCTGGATTGGGTTGGGAATTGAAATGACGGATCTAAAAAAACCCGAGTCTAAGAAAGAATTCTATTTGGCCTCAAGCCAATTTGCTAACTAATGATTCAGCTCATTCTTATGGTCGAATTTGGATCCTTTGGGACCCTAACCTTATGGACATTGATCTCTTGAGTCATACTAGCCAATTGATTCACATAAAGGGCATGGAAAAGAAATCGAAGCATGAGTTTCATATTACTGCTGTGTATGGTTCGAATAATGCTTCAGAGAGAAGGCAATTGTGGTCTGATATCAATAGCATCTCTGCTTCTTCTAATGGTCTGCCTTGGCTGATTTTTGGAGACTTCAACACAGTTAGATACCCTCAGGAGAAAGTGGGAGGGAGAGAGGTTCCTGAGTCTATCCTTTCTGAGTTCAATGACTGCATTTCGACTAGTGCTCTGATGGACATGAAGTCGGTGGGTAATTGGCTCTCTGGAATAATAGAGGTGATAGTAATCAGAGAATTATGGCTAGACTGGATAGATCTTTGATCAACCATGATTGGCTGTACACTTTTGCTGATTCTTTGCTGGAATACGGGCCACAGCTGTCTTCTGACCATTCCATTATGTTCATTTCTACTGAAAAGCAAACGCCCCAGAGTCCAAAACCCTTCAGATATTTCAACATGTGGAGTGCTCACCCTGATTTCATTGATGTTGTTCGCTCTGCTTGGGATATTCATATCCAGGGGACTCCCCAGTATTGTTTGTGTCAAAAACTCAAAGCTTGTAAAGAAGCTCTAAAATCTTGGAACAAGAATAATTTTGGCAAGGTGAAAGATGGTCTGTCCAGGTGCAAAAAAGAGTTGGCCGATATTCAATCTGCATTGCAAACTTAAGAGAGGAATTGACAGACTGAAAGCTAATTTTCCCACTCACAATACAATTTGGTCCCTTGCCCAACTAGCTTTGAAGACAACTATATGGTGGATTTGGAGAGAAAGATGTAAAAGAATTTATGATGCTAAGGACCGATCCAATATGCAAGTGCTCATAAGTATCCTCCACGACATTAAGATTTGCATGGAAAGTTTTAGTATCCGAGCTCATTCTCAAAGAGACAAGGGAATCTTGAGGCGATTCAACATTGCTGGGTTTTAAGTTGCTCATTTTTTCAGTCTAGCATTCATAGTCCACAGTTTGTGTGGCCATGATTAGGAGACATCCTTTTGTTGAGGATGGTGGAGTGAGAACATTCCTTTTCTTTGAAAAGGGGTGCACTCTCCTGTCCTCCAAAGGGAGTCTATGTCCTATGTACCTTATGGTCATGGGGGCTTTGTATATTCTTTTGTCATCTCTATAAAATTTATTACTTACCAAAAAAAAAATTGATAAAGAGATGCAGAAATTAAGGGAGAACTTTCCTCTCAAGAATGAAGCTTGGAGACTTGCTCAGCTGGCGTTAAAATGTGCTATGTGGTGGATATGGAGAGAAAGATGCATTAGAACCTTTGAAGGAATTGGATTATCCAAAATGCAATTGTTAATCAAAATCTTGTTCGACATCAAGATCATCATGGAAAGCTTCAAGGGCAGATCGCTAACTTCTAGAGAAAAGCAGATTTTCACTCATTTTAACATCGCAGTTATGTAGTCCTACTTTATTTGATCATTGTAAGGCTCATAGTCCACAATTCTTGTGTGGTCATGAGTTCTCAGTCTTGTCAATTCTAAGGTTGGGGTCGGTGGAGTGAGAACATTCCACCTCTTTGAGGTGGGGTGCACTCTCCTGACACTCCTTAGGATTCGTTCTATGACCATATTTTTATGGTTATAGCCTTTGTATATTTTGTTCTCTTAATATACTATTACTTATCAAAAAAAAAAACCAGAGTCTAAAGGGTCAAAACACACAACCCGGGGGCCAAAATCCCAAATAGGGATCTGATCGGTGTGCCGTTAACTCCGACACGACCGGGTGGGTTAAATTGACGTGTGCGAACTGACAGAATCCGATTTGGATTCCCGGATTGGGTTGGGCGTTGAAATGACGGATCTAAAAAAACCCGAGTCTAAAGGGTCAAAACACACAACCTGGGGGTCCAAAATCCCAAATAGGGATCTGAACGACGTGCCGTTCGATCCAACATGACCGGGTGGGTTAAATTGATGTGTGCGAACTGACGGAACCCGATTTGGATTCCCGGATTAGGTTGGGCGTTGAAATAATAGATCTAAAAAAACCCAAGTCTAAAGGCTCAAAAAACACCACCCGGGGTCCCAAATCCCAAATAGTGATCTGGTCGGCGTGTCGTTCACTCTGACATGACCGAGTGGTTAAACTTGCATGTGCAAACTGACGGAATACGATTTGGATTCCCGTATTGGGTTGGGCATTGAAATGAAGGATCTAAAAAAAACCAGAGTCTAAAGGGTCAAAACACACAACCCGGGGTCCAAAATCCTAAATAGGGATTTGATTGGCATGCCGTTCACTCCGACACGACCGGGTGGGTTAAAGTGACGTGTGCGAACTGACGGAATTCGATTTGGATACCCGAATTGGGTTGGGCGTTGAAATGACGGATATAAAAATACCCGGGTCTAAAGGGTCAAAACACACACCCCGGGGTCCAAAATCCCAAATAGGGATCTGATCGGCATGTCTTTCACTCCGACACGACCGGGTGGTTAAATTGACATGTGCGAACTGACGAAATACGATTTGGAGTCCCAGATTGGGTTGGGCATTGAAATGACAGATCTTAAAAAAACCAGAGTGTAAAGGGTCAAAACACACAACCCGGGGATCCAAAATCCCAAATAGGGATCTGATCGGTGTGCCGTTCACTCCGACACGACTGGGTGGGTTAAATTGGCGTGTGCAAACTGAAGGAATCCGATTTGGATTCCCGGATTGGGTTGGGCGTTGAAATGACGGATCTAAAAAAACCCTAGTCTAAAAGGTCAAAACAACAACCCGGGGGTCCAAAATCCCAAATAGGGATCTGATCGGCATGTCGTTTCCTCCGACACGACCGGGTGGGTTAAGTTGACGTGTGCCAACTGACGGAATCCGATTTGGATTCCAGGATTGGGTTGGGCATTGAAATGACGGATCTAAAAAAACCTGAGTCTAAAGTGTCAAAACACAACCTGGGGGTCCAAAATCCCAAATATGGATCAGATCGGTGTGTCATTCTCTCCGCACTACCGGGTGGGTAAAAGTGACGTGTGCGAACTGACAGAATCCGATTTCGATTCCCTGATTAGGTTGGGCGTTGAAATGACGAATCTAAAAAAACCCAAGTCTAAAGGGTCAAAACACACAACCGGCGGTCCAAAATCACAAATAGGGATCTGATCAGCGTGCCGTTCACTCCGACGCGACTGGGTGGGTTAAATTGTTGTGTGCGAACTCACGGAATCCGATTTGCATTCCCGGATTGGGTTGGGCGTTGAAATGACGGATCTAAAAAAACCCTAGTCTAAAGGGTCAAAACAAACAACCCGGGGGTCCAAAATCCCAAATAGGGATCTGATCGGCATGCCGTTTGCTCCAACACGACCGGTGGGTTAAGTTGACGTGTGCGAACTGACGGAATCCGATTTGGATTCCCGGATTGGGTTGGGTGTTGAAATGACGGATCTAAAAAAAACCAGAGTCTAAAGGGTCAAAACACACAACCAGGGAGTCCAAAATCCCAAATAGGGATCTAATCGGCGTGCCGTTCACTCCGACACGACCGGGTGGGTTAAATTGACTTGTGCGAACTGACAGAATCCGATTTGGATTCCCGGATTGGGTTGGGCGTTGAAATGAAGGATCTAAAAAAACCCGAGTCTAAAGGGTCAAAACACACAACCTGGGGGTCCAAAATCCCAAATAGGGATCTGATCGACGTGTCGTTCGCTCCAACATGACCGGGTGGGTTAAATTGACGTGTGCGAACTGAGGGAATTCGATTTGGATTCCCGGATTAGGTTGGGCGTTGAAATAATAGATCTAAAAAAACCCTAAAGGGTCAAAAAACACCACCCGGGGTCCAAAATCCCAAATAGGGATCTGATCGGTGTGTCGTGTACTCCGACATGACCAAGTGGTTAAATTTGCATGCGCAAACTGACAGAATACTATTTGGATTCGCTGGCTAATGATTTGGCCAAGGACCTTCATTCTAAGCACAAAGGGACCCAGATTTGTCTCAAGGCTGACCTTTGTAAGGCATTCGACTCTGTCTCATGGGACTTTGTTTATTATATGATGAGGAAAATGAACTTTCCAGACAAATGGATTCGGTGGATTCAATGCTGCTTGGAAACATCTAAATTCTCTGTTTTGGTGAATGGTAGCCCAGAAGGATTCTTTAAAAGTTCGAATGGTCTTAGGCAAGGGGACCCGTTATCACCTTATCTCTTCACTATTGTCATGGAAGGATTCACTTGTCTCATTGATTCTGCTATCCAGAGGAAAGAAGTCAAAGTTCCCACTGCTGGCAATCTTCCAATCTCCCAATTTGTTTTTGCCGATGACCTTATTATCTTCTTCAAAGATGATGTTAAATCTGTCGTGGTCATCAAGAATCTCCTCCAGGATTTCTACAAGTATTCTTTTTTTTGGTCGGTCAACCAAGAGATTTAATTAATAAGAGAAACAAATATACAAGGAGAGGTTATCAGGTGAGACTACCCGATAAACTAGAAATGGACAACAACGAAGGATATGACACCACATCTTGGTGACTATCTCCTTAAACAACTTGTTAAGAACTTCTTAGTCTAATATTAAATCTCTTAAAAATTGCCTTAGACCGACCCGAAGGAACCCGAGGAGAAGGATTCGCTTCAACACAAGATCGAGCATCTTCGATGATAGCTAAAGTGACTTGAATTGGAGAAAGCCTTGAATCTTCAAATGTTCTTCTGCACCTTTCCTTCCAGATCCACCAAATAGCAGCACGAAAAAGAATACGAGCCAAGGACGTACCAGGCCCATCCTTTTTGAAGCTAGCCCGCAGGGAAGACATTTCTTCAAGAATGTTTTGTCGAGGCCTTCTTCTTATGTTCAGGCGGTGAAGAATTTCTTCCCAGATCTCAATAGAGTAAGAGCATTGAAAGAATATATGATCCTCACATTCTTCCGCATTACAGCAAAGAATGCATCTGCTAGGAATGATCATGCCACGTTTCCTAAGATTGTTATGAGTAGGAAGCTTGTGCATAACCGCCTGCCAACAAGTAAGGGAGAATCGTTGAACAGTTGGAGCTTTCCAGACCCAATCTGCCCAACCAACTTTTTGATGCTGATCTCGAAGTCTGCTCCAAACGTACCATGCTTCCATGTAATAGCATCAGCTTGGGTGAGAGGCGTCCTCATGATATTCGGCCAGATATCAAACATCTCAATGGCGGTGGGAGGAGGAAGGTGCCACTGACCATTTTGAATAAAGTTAGCACAAGTGATGTTGCAAGGAATTCCCAGATGATGTCTGATTCTGTCTCCTACCATGTAACGCCCCAGAAATTTAAAATGTTAAGAAAATAGAAGTAATTTGGTTAAAATATCTTAGGGTTATTAATAAATTGTGATAATTGGATGATAGACTTAATTAGTGGTAACGAACATTATCCCAGTGTCGTACCTCGAAGTGCGTGCCTCCACAGTGCGATGCTGGAAAACGACATCGAAATAAAAATCCGAGAACATCATAATTTCCAGAAAAATGTGGAGAAATCAAATATATAATTATCTGAATTTTTCGACGTACGGATTTTGAGATTAAGTCGACGCGACCATTTTCCGGGTGATTTTTCACCTACTGTAAAATAAATTCCAAAAATTAAACTAAAATCATCATAATTTGTAAAACCATCATATTAGTCTATGGTTAAAATTTCAGGACAAACAGATGTCGTTTGATCACATTTACGCAAGGATTATCGGGCCAGCTGAATTATAGCTGAATTATAGCCTAATTATAGCCTAATTTCTTGGATATTGATCTCTTATCCTACACTAGTCAGTTAATTCACATTAAGGGAGTGGATAAAAGAAACAATTGCAGATTCTTCATCACAGCGGTTTATGCTTCGAACAGTGCTTCTGAGAGAAGATCTCTGTGGTCTGATATCAGTAATATCTCTACTTCCTCTAATGGTTGTCCTTGGTTGATTACTGGAGATTTTAACACAGTAAGGTATCCCCATGAAAAGGTGGGTGGAAGAGAGATCCCGGACACTTGCTTTCTGATTTTAATGACTGTATCTCCAATTCTGCTCTCATGGATATGAAATCTGTTGCTAATTGGCTGTCTTGGAACAATAGAGGTGACAGTCATCGGAGAATTATGGCTCGCCTTGACAGATGCTTAATCAATCAGGAATGGCTTGGCAATTTTGTTGATTTGTTACTGGAATATGGTGCTCAGTACTTTTCAGATCACTCTATCATGCTCATTTCTTCTGACCGCCCTGCGCCCTTGGGCCGAAAACCTTTCAGATTTTTCAATATGTGGAGTACTCATTCTGGTTTTCTTGATGTCATCCGAAATGTCTGGGATATGCCTGTTCGGGGAACTCCTCAGTATTGTTTGTGTCAGAAACTCAAAGCCTGCAAAGAAGCTCTTAAGACTTGGAATAAAGATGTTTTTGGTAAGGTTGAGGACGGTCTTCTCAAATGCAAGAATGAGTTAATTGATATCCAAGCTCAGCTGCAAAATAAACCTCTTGATGCCCACCTCATTAGCAATGAAAAAGAAGCTCGCAGCAAGTACTTAATTGCTATGCATTGTGAAGAAAGTTTTCTTAAACAGAAATCTCGTGAGAATTGGCTGACCTTGGGTGACTCTAACACTTTCTATGCTTCAATTGCTTCCAGGAGAGCCAGAAACACAATAAAAAAATGTAAGGATAGCAATGGGAATCTTATTGATGATCTGAATCAAGTTCAAGCTCATACAGTCGATTATTACCAGTCTCTTTTGAATCAGTCGCAGCACCGTTCTAATATTGATATTGATCCCATCAAGAGGCTAAATCTTGAGGACATTGCTCTGTTGCAGTTACCTATTACTGATGATGAGATTAGGAGTGCGGTGTTTAATTCCCCAAAGCATAAGAGTCCTGGACCTGATGGTTTTCCGGCTGATTTCTACCAGGTTACTTGGAACATCACGGGTCCGGATGTTATAAAAGCTTGCCATCACTTCTTTCATTCTGGCCAGATGCATCGGCAAATTAATTGTACCTTCATTGCTTTGATCCCTAAGTCTGAAGGGGCTGACAGTATGGAAAGCTATAGACCGATTTCCCTATGCAATTTTCTCTATAAGATCATTTCTAAAGTCATTGCGGATAGGATGCAGAAAGTTATGGGTAACATCATCAGCTTAAACCAAGCGGCCTTCATTAAGGGAAGAAGCATTCACCATAATGTGCTATTAGCTAATGACTTGGCTAAGGACATGCATTCTTCTAGCAAAGGTAAAAAGATTATTTTCAAGGCTGACTTACGTAAAGCTTTCGACTCTGTGAACAGAGCCTTCATCTACCACATGTTAGAGCGCATGAAATTCCCAATCACTTACATTCAGTGGATTCGCAATTGCATTGAGACTCCCAAGTTCTCCATTTTGTTTAATGGTTCCCCTATTGGCTTCTTTAGTAGTAGTAATGGGATTAGACAAGGAGATCCTCTCTCTCCTTATCTCTTTACCATTGCCATGGAAGGCCTCACTTGCTTGCTGGATAAGGCTGTGCTTAATGGTCATCTTCGGGTTCCTGTGGCTGGGAATACTTCTATCTCTCACACTATTTTCGCGGATGATCTCATAATCTTTTTGCAGAATGACTTTACTTCTGTGCAACATCTTGCTACCATCCTTCAAAATTTTGGGGATGCCTCTGGTCTTCAGCTTAACCACACCAAAAGCAAAGTTTATGTGGGCGCGGGTATAAAGAATAAAAACAGAATTATTGATTGCTTGCATGTGGAGGAAGGATCTTTCCTTGCCCTTATCTTGGTTTACCTCTTGTCTCTCTTGGAGTCAAGAAGAGTCATTGTCAGCCAATTATTGAAAAAATGCAAATCAGATTGAAGGCTTGGAATTTGGAGCTCGTCTCTCTCTCTAGGCGATTCTAGAGAGAGAATCTCTGGGTTTGCGCTCTGCTTGGTGGTGCGGTGGGGCTTGCCCCTGGGGGGCACATGGAGGCTCTCCCTCCGAGTGTCCCCAACGGCTCTGTGGTGACCGCGGGCAGAACTCCTCTTCCTGAGGATGCTCTCCCACTAGGTAACCCCTCCATCTCCACCCCTAGAGGTCGTCGGATCGAGCATGCTGCTCGCTCTGGGAGGTCTCGTTCTCGTTCTAGAGTCTCTCAGAATAGAAGGCCTTGGTCTGCTCTGTTTGGCCCTCATGCTGGTGTTAGCGATCATGCTAAAGAAGGAGTTCTTGAGTTCATTGAACCGGTTATTCTTCCTGATCGGAGGGTAGCTGTGTTCGAAGGAGATGATGTCAAGGAGCTGGAGGAGTCTTGGCGATTAGCTCTCATGGGATATTGCATAGGTATGAAACCTATTTATTCTGCTCTCAGATCCTTTATTCTTAATCTTTGGAAACCGAAGGGAGAAGTGGAGTTGCTCATGCGAGAAGGAGGCTTCTTTCTGGTAGTCTTTAATCTTGAAGAAGACCTGCTCAGGGCGCTTGATGGGTTTTGGTGTGTTAAAGGTCACCCTCTCGTCCTTCGGAGATGGTCAGCTGATCTTGAGATGGAGAAGGAGTCTCTTACTTCGATCCCGGTCTGGGTCAAGTTTCCTGGTCTCCCTCTAAAGTGGTGGACTGCTAAGGGTCTAAGCAAGATCGTGAGTCTCTTGGGGCGTCCCCTCCATATGGATTCCTTGACAGCATCTAGGAAGCGGTTACTTTTTGCTCGGGCGTGTGTTATGATGGATGTCGATGCGGAGTTTCCTGCTGAGCTATCGGTCATGGATGCTGACGGTTCCTTTGCTTCTATCCACGTGCAGTACGAATGGAAGCCTGTTGTTTGCACTGATTGCAGGTCCTTCGGACATGCCAACGGTGAGTGTCGCTTGAAGGCCGAAGGTATCAAGCACAAGAAGGTCTGGAGGAAGAAGATTTCTGAGGTTGAATCATCCCACGATCTGGTGGTTGTAGCAGAAGCTCATGAACCAACTCAGTCTCCTGAGTTGGGTGATTCAGTTAGGGGAGTTGACTCAGCTAAGGGGTCGTTGCAGCAGAAGCTTCATCGTCTAGAAGGCAATCAAGCCTTCATTCGTTCAGTGCTTGATGTTAATCCGCGAGAGTCCTTGCATGCTAACAACCGGTTTTCGGTTTTGGAAGATTTAGAAGGATCTATGGGAGAAGGCAACCGAAATCATCCTCATGGAAGTGGGATCACTGAAGATTCATTGCACCATCATAATTTGGATAGTCTTCCTAATCATGGTATTATGTTGCAAAAGGGAGGCGGAGGTCATCAAAAGGATAGTTCCTTGTATGGGAAGGCAGCTAGCGCTACCAGGTTGCACATTCCAAAGGATACCTTGCTTCCTTCTTCTTCTGGTGCAAACCGTGGTATGGTGAATAATATCCTTCCTTCTAATGAAGACCATCTGCTTCAATCAAGTACTCATCAGGGAAGGCTGGGTGGCGGATTACCTAGAGAGGTGCGCAGCAAGGTAGATATTTCTAGCCCTTCCCATTCCTTGCAATCGGCTAATGTGGAAAGTCATAAGGGAAATTCTAGTGCTTTGGAAGATGG
This sequence comes from Colocasia esculenta, assembly GCA_014218235.1. NCBI lineage: Eukaryota > Viridiplantae > Streptophyta > Magnoliopsida > Alismatales > Araceae > Colocasia > Colocasia esculenta. The sequence continues at coordinate 79,124,022 of CM024766.1, forward strand.
CGTGGAGGTCTCCATGCAACGCCATGCAGACGTGGGTCCGGATGAGGGACGTACTGGACATTCCTCATATCCCTTGGAACACAAGATGGATAAGCTACAAGCTCGGATTCGCTCTCTCTCCCAATCTCATTAATGAAGATTATCTCCTGGAATGTTCGGGGTCTTAACAAGAAAGCTCATAGAGTTAGTGTTAAAAAAGCTATTTTGCAATCCAAGGCTGACATTGTTATCTTAATTGAAACCAAAGTTCGGATGGACAACATGGTTAGTAGGAGACTTTCCATTGCCCCTCACCTTAATATGCTGCATAATTATAATGAGCACTCTGGAGGTCGAATTTGGGTACTATGGAATGATGTTTCAATTCACATCACTTGTGTTAAAGCTTCAGATCAGTTAATTCATATGGAATGCACTGAGATTTCTTCTGGAAGGATATTTCATTTAACTTCAGTCTATGGCTCTAATCTCTCTTATGAAAGACAGTCCTTATGGCAGGATATTATGCATTTGTCAGCTTCTATCATTATTCCTTGGCTGGTTGTTGGGGACTTCAATAGTGTTCGCTACCCTCAGGAGAAGATTGGTGGGAGGGTCTTGACTCCTTCGGTGTTGAGAGACTTTAACACCTGTATTGATACTTCCTCTCTCTTGGATCTGAAGAGTGTGGGCAACACCTTCTCTTGGTGTAACCGGTCAGTTGGAGCCAGGCGAATTGTTTGTAGATTGGATCGAGCCCTCATCAACCATCATTGGATGGATATGTTTCCGGATAGCTATGTTCATTATGGTGATCCAATCCTTTCTGATCATGCCCAGCTAACTGTTTTTACAGAAGATAAGGTGGCAGGTGGCCCCAAACCTTTCAGATTCTACAATATGTGGGCTCAGCATAATTCATTTCGTTCCATTGTTCATCAGGCTTGGAGTTCCAACTTTCAGGGGACACCAATCTTTGTGCTGTGCAAGAAGCTTCGGGCGGTCAAAATGGCTCTTAAAGTATGGAACCGTGATGAATTTGGTCCCATTCAGCAAAAGGTCTCCTATGCTTCTGAACTATTACATCAAGCTCAATTGGAGTTAGCTAGTGACCCTATGAAAGATGAGTTGATCCAGAAGGAAAATCATGCCCGGGATGCCTATCTCACTTGCTTAAACATGGAAGGAGCTTATGCTAAGCAAAGGGCAAAGCAGCACTGGTTAGTGCAAAATAATGACAATACTAAGTTTTTCTATGCTAGTATCAAAGGAAGGCGTATGATCAATACTATTCGCAAGTGTAGGCTACCTGATGGTCAAGAGACTTCAGATTTGCAGCAGCTCAAGAATCATGCAACTGATTACTTCACTGGACTTCTTAATCAAGAGCAGCATTATGAGATTCCGGACTTTCAGCCCCGTAGAGTTCTTTTGGAAGAAGATAGAGCTTTCCTTATGAGGCCCTTTACTGATGAAGAGATTACTAATGTTGTTATGAATGCCCCTAAAAACAAAAGTCCTGGCCCGGATGGGTTCCCTTCTGACTTCTATCAGATTTGTTGGAGCATCATTGGGAAAGACGTTTTGGCTGCTGTGCATTATTTTTTCAATGGTGGTCGTTGGCTTCGTCAGGTAAATCATAACTTTATCTCCCTTATTCCAAAGAATGATATGGCAGATTCCTTTGATCAGTTCAGACCTATATCCCTGTGCAATTTCCTGTACAAGATTATTGCAAAGCTGATGGCTAATCGTATGCAAAGGTTCATGCCTTCCCTTATTAGCAAGCACCAATCTGCCTTTATCAAGGGCCGCAAAATCCAAGATAGCATTCTTCTTGCAAATGACATGGTCAGGGATATTCATTCCAAGCATCGGGGTAAACTTATTTGTATGAAAGTGGATCTTCGGAAAGCTTTTGATTCGGTTAATAGGGAATTCATTCTTCTTCTACTTAGGAGAATGGGATTTCCTCCTCAGTGGGTGGATTGGACTGCGATTCTTATTAACACTGCATCTTTCTCTGTGTTACTAAATGGAAGTCCTGTTGGTTTCTTTGGTTCTTCTAATGGAATTAGGCAGGGAGACCCATTATCTCCTTACCTATTCTGCATAGCCATGGAGGGTCTGTCTATCCTTATTGATGAGAAGGTGTCGGATGGTTCATTGCTTGTGCCTTCTTCTGGATCGGTTAAGTTATCTCATCTTATTTTTGCAGACGACCTGCTGCTCTTCTTAAAGCCTAATGTTTCTTCGGGCCATTGTCTTTTTGATTTACTCAAGGCCTTCCATAAATACTCTGGGTTGCAATTAAATGTTGCAAAGAGTAAGGTCTTTGTTGGGGCTGCCATCCGCCACAAAAGTGCATTGCTTCATGCTTTGGGAGTGCAGGAGGGAGTTTTACCTTCTACATACCTTGGATTGCCTTTATTTTCTACTTCTTTGACCAGCATGCACTGTGCGCCAATCCTCCAGAAAATCTCTAAGCGCATTGCTTCTTGGAAAACCAGAATGCTTTCTAAAGCTGGAAGGGTGGAATTGATCAGGTCAGTTTTGAATTCTTATGCTATTTACTGGGCGGTCTCTTTCATCTTGCCTAAAAGACTGATTGGTGATGTCGAAAGATTACTGAGAAACTTCTTCTGGCATGGTTCGGGTGACTACAAGCCTTTCCATCTGGTTAAGTGGGACTGGTTGTGTAGGCCTAAAGATGAAGGTGGGCTGGGTCTTAGGCGCCTTTCTATCTGGAATTCTGCAATGCTCTCTATGCAATTTTGGAGGATCTTGTCGCATGAGGATACTTTATGGACTGATTGGGTGAGAAGTAAATATCTCAGACACAGCTCTATTTGGTCTGCTAAACTGCAAAATTATCATTCTCATGCCTGGAAGGGTATTCTTCAGGCCAGAGACTGGATGACAACCCAGGTAATCTATAAGATTGGTAAAGGGAATACAATCAACTTGTGGACTGACCCTTGGATAGATGGGGAATCAATTAATTCCTATGGGGGAGATTATATCAGATTTCTGCTTGGTCTACCTGCTAATGCAACTGTCAGTTTCTTCATTCAAGATGGGAGATGGTGCCTTCCAACGCCAACTTCAAGTGAGATGCTCCTTCTGTGGCCTCGTATTCTTAGCATTCCCTTACATGCTAACTGTGATGATTCTATTGGGTGGAGACAGCAAAATAAGCCAATTACCAGCAAATATATTCATGATCTGAAAAGAGTTGTTTATCCGAAGATTCATTGGGTTCATCTTGTCTGGAAACGACCTACTATTCAGAAGTATTCCCTTCATGCTTGGCAAGTTCTCATGGGTGGTATCCCAACTTTTGATATTCTGCAAAAAAGGAGTTTTTGTGGTCCTAATATTTGCATTCTATGTAAGTCAAGTGATGAGCATGTCAATCACCTCTTCTTTCAATGCTCATACAGTGCATGGATCTGGATGCAACTTTTGCATCGGTTGGATATTCATCGGAGGCCTCTAAATACTTTATTTGCTGAAAGTGAAGCTTTAGTTTCGAGTTTCCATAATCCTGGAGATGGCACTTGTGTTGCCTTTGCAACCTTTAGAGCTGCGCTTTGGTGGATTTGGAAGGAAAGGTGTACCAGGATTTTTGACTCCAAAAATAGAAGTAAGGTGCAAGTTCTACTCTCCATTCTTGCAGATGTTCGCACCATTACTGAGGCTACCACTCAGGCGCTTGCTACTTCCCTCAGATCCAAGAGAATTTTCAGAAATTTTAGTATACGGCTTGATTAAGGTGTAGTCTGTTACTCCTTTGTTTGAGGATTTTATTTTTGCCTCTTCATGGGTTCTTACCCTATCTATGGGTTCATAGCTACTGGGCTGTGGTAGCATGGATCCTCCTTTGTACAATAATTTGATTTGATAATTCAATACAAAACTCCGGTATTACTTACCAAAAAAAAAAGATTGAAGGCTTGGAAGACTAGATTCTTGTCTAAGGCTGGAAGACTTGATCTAATTCGGTCAGTTCTGCAGTCTTATGCTGTGTATTGGTCCAATGCTTTCCTTCTTCCAATTGGATTGATTCAGGAAATTGATAAACTTCTTTGTGATTTCTTCTGGAATGGTCATGAGGAAAGTAAGGCTATTCACATGGTCAGCTGTCCAACATCTGCACTCCGAAAGAGGAAGGTGGGCTCTCTTTGAGAAGGTTACATGATTGGAATAATGCTTGTATGGTTAAACAAATTTGGGATGTTTTGCTGAATTCTGAGAGTCTTTGGATCAAATGGATTCATAGCAAGTATCTGGCAAAAACCAGCATTTGGCTTGCTAAATCTAGATCTTACCATTCGGCTGCTTGGAAGGGAGTTCTCAAAGCCAGGGACTGGATCACGAATCACATCTCTTATACTATCTCAAATGGCAGAAAAACTAGCATGTGGTATGACCCTTGGCTTGGTGGCAAGAGTATTTACCAACTCTATGGTGATAGAGTTCGTCAGGATCTTGGGGCGCCCAAGGATTTGTCTGTCTCTGACTTCATTCACAATAGTCATTGACCCTTTAGACTTGGGTTTTTTAGATTCATCATTTCAATGCCCAACCTAATCCGGGAATCCAAATCGGATTCTGTCAGTTCGCACACGTCACTTTTACCCACCCGGTCGTGTCGGAGAGAACGACACATCGATCTGATCCATATTTGGTATTTTGGACCCCCAGGTTGTGTTTTGACACTTTAGACTCGGGTTTTTTTACATCCGTCATTTCAACGCCCAACCCAATCCTGGAATCCAAATCGGATTCCGTCAGTTCGCACACGTCAACTTAACCCACCCGGTCGTGTCGGAGCAAACGGAATGCCGATCAGATCCCTATTTGGGATTTTGGACCTCCGGGTTGTTTGTTTTGACCTTTTAAACTAAGTTTTTTTTTTAGATCCGTCATTTCAACGCCCAACCCAATCCGGGAATCCAAATCGGATTCCGTGAGTTCGCATACGCCAATTTAACCCACCCGATCACGTCGGAGTGAACAGCACGCCGATCAGATCCCTATTTGGGATTTTGGACCGCCGGTTGTGTGTTTTGACCCTTTAGACTTGGGTTTTTTATATTCGTTATTTCAACGCCCAACCTAATCTTGGAATCCAAATCGGATTCTGTCAGTTCGCACACGTCACTTTTACCCACCCGGTCTTGTCGGAGAGAACGACACACCGATATGATCCATATTTGGTATTTAGGACCCCCAGGTTGTGTTTGGACACTTTAGACTCGGGTTTTTTTACATCCGACATTTCAACGCCCAACCCAATCTTGGAATCCAAATCGGATTCCGTCAGTTCCCACACGTCAACTTAACCCACCCGGTCGTGTCAGAGCAAACAGCATGCCGATCAGATCCCTATTTGGGATTTTGGACCGCCGGTTGTGTGTTTTGACCCTTTAGACTTGGGTTTTTTAAGATTCGTCATTTCAACGCCCAACCTAATCCGGGTATCCAAATCGGATTCTGTCAGTTCGCACACGTCACTTTTACCAACCCGGTAGTGCCGGAGAGAACGACACACCGATCTGATCCATATTTTAGATTTTGGACCCCCAGGTTGTGTTTTGACACTTTATACTCGGGTTTTTTTAGATCCGTCATTTCAACGCCCAACCCAATCCTGTAATCCAAATCGGATTCCGTCAGTTCCCACACGTCAACTTAACCCACCCGGTCGTGTCAGAGCAAACAGCATGCCGATCAGATCCCTATTTGGGATTTTGGACCCCCGGGTTGTTTGTTTTGACTCTTTAGACTAGAGTTTTTTTTAGATCCGTCATTTCAACGCCCAACCCAATCCGGGAATCCAAATCGGATTCCGTGAGTTCGCACACGTCAATTTAACCCACCTGGTCGCCTCGGAGTGAACGGCACGCCGATCAGATCCCTATTTGGGATATTGTACCTCCGGTTGTGTGTTTTGACCCTTTAGACTTGGGTTTTTTTAGATTCATCATTTCAATGCCCAACCTAATCCGGGAATCCAAATCGGATTCTGTCAGTTCGCACACGTCACTTTTACCCACCCGGTCGTGTCGGAGAGAACGACACATCGATCTGATCCATATTTGGTATTTTGGACCCCCAGGTTGTGTTTTGACACTTTAGACTCGGGTTTTTTTACATCCGTCATTTCAACGCCCAACCCAATCCTGGAATCCAAATCGGATTCCGTCAGTTCGCACACGTCAACTTAACCAACCCGGTCATGTCGGAGCAAACGGAATGTCGATCAGATCCCTATTTGGGATTTTGGACCTCCGGGTTGTTTGTTTTGACCTTTTAGGCTACGGTTTTTTAGATCCGTCATTTCAACGCCCAACCCAATCGGGAATCCAAATCGGATTCCGTGAGTTCGCATACGCCAATTTAACCCACCCGATCGCGTCGGAGAGAACGACACGCCGATCAGATCCCTATTTGGGATTTTGAACCGCCGGTTGTGTGTTTTGACCCTTTAGACTTGGGTTTTTTATATTCGTTATTTCAACGCCCAACCTAATCTGGGAATCCAAATCGGATTCTGTCAGTTCGCACACGTCACTTTTACCCACCCGGTCGTGTCGGAGAGAACGACACATCGATCTGATCCATATTTGGTATTTTGGACCCCCAGGTTGTGTTTTGACACTTTAGACTCGGGTTTTTTTAGATCCGTCATTTCAACGCCCAACCCAATCCTGGAATCCAAATCGGATTCCGTCAGTTCGCACACGTCAACTTAACCCACCCGGTCGTGTCGGAGAAACGGCATGCCGATCAGATCCCTATTTGGGATTTTTGACCCCCGGGTTGTTTGTTTTGACCCTTTAGACTAGGGTTTTTTTTAGATCCGTCATTTCAACGCCCAACCCAATCCGGGAATCCAAATCGGATTCCGTGAGTTCGCACACGTCAATTTAACCCACCCGGTCGCGTCGGTGTGAACGACACGCCGCTCAGATCCCTATTTGGGATTTTGGACCGCCGGTTGTGTGTTTTGACCCTTTAGACTTGGGTTTTTTAAGATTCGTCATTTCAACGCCCAACCTAATCTAGGTATCCAAATCGGATTCTGTCAGTTCGCACACGTCACTTTTACCAACCCGGTAGTGCCGGAGAGAACGACACACCGATCTGATCCATATTGTAGATTTTGGACCCCCAGGTTGTGTTTTGACACTTTATCCTCGGGTTTTTTTAGATCCGTCATTTCAACGCCCAACCCAATCCTGTAATCCAAATCGGATTCCGTCAGTTCCCACATGTCAACTTAACCCACCCGGTCGTGTCGGAGCAAACAGCATACCGATCAGATCCCTATTTGGGATTTTGGACCCCCGGGTTGTTTGTTTTGACCTTTCAGACTACAGTTTTTTTAGATTCGTCATTTCAACGCCCAACCCAATCCGGGAATCCAAATCGGATTCCGTGAGTTCGCACACGCCAATTTAACCCACCCGGTCGTGTCCGAGAAACGGCACGCCGATCAGATCCCTATTTGGGATTTTTGGACCTCCGGGTTGTTTGTTTTGACCTTTTAGGCTACGGTTTTTTAGATCCGTCATTTCAACGCCCAACCCAATCCGGGAATCCAAATCGGATTCCGTGAGTTCGCATACGCCAATTTAACCCACCCGATCGCGTCGGAGTGAACGGCACGCCGATCAGATCCCTATTTGGGATTTTGAACCGCCGGTTGTGTGTTTTGACCCTTTAGACTTGGGTTTTTTATATTCGTTATTTCAACGCCCAACCTAATCTGGGAATCCAAATCGGATTCTGTCAGTTCGCACACGTCACTTTTACCCACCCGGTCGTGTCGGAGAGAACGACACATCGATCTGATCCATATTTGGTATTTTGGACCCCCAGGTTGTGTTTTGACACTTTAGACTCGGGTTTTTTTACATCCGTCATTTCAACGCCCAACCCAATCCTGGAATCCAAATCGGATTCCGTCAGTTCGCACACGTCAACTTAACCCACCCGGTCGTGTCGGAGCAAACGGAATGTCGATCAGATCCCTATTTGGGATTTTGGACCTCCGGGTTGTTTGTTTTGACCTTTTAGGCTACGGTTTTTTTAGATCCATCATTTCAACGCCCAACCCAATCCGGGAATCCAAATCGGATTCCGTGAGTTCGCATACGCCAATTTAACCCACCCGATCGCGTCGGAGTGAACGGCACGCCGATCAGATCCTTATTTGGGATTTTGGACCGCCGGTTGTGTGTTTTGACCCTTTAGACTTGGGTTTTTTATATTCGTTATTTCAACGCCCAACCTAATCTGGGAATCCAAATCGGATTCTGTCAGTTCGCACCCGTCACTTTTACCCACCCGGTCGTGTCGGAGAGAACGACACACCGATCTGATCCATATTTGGTATTTAGGACCCCCAGGTTGTGTTTGGACACTTTAGACTCGGGTTTTTTTACATCCGACATTTCAACGCCCAACCCAATCTTGGAATCCAAATAGGATTCCGTCAGTTCGCACACGTCAACTTAACCCACCCGGTCGTGTCGGAGCAAACGGCATGCCGATCAGATGCCTATTTGGGATTTTCGACCCCCAGGTTGTGTTTTGACACTTTAGACTCGGGTTTTTTTAGATCCGTCATTTCAACGCCCAACCCAATCCTGGAATCCAAATCGGATTCCGTCAGTTCGCACACGTCAACTTAACCCACCCGGTCGTGTCCGAGAAACGGCATGCCGATCAGATCCCTATTTGGGATTTTTGACCCCCGGGTTGTTTGTTTTGACCCTTTAGACTAGGGTTTTTTTTAGATCCGTCATTTCAACGCATAACCCAATCCAGGAATCCAAATCGGATTCCGTGAGTTCGCACACGTCAATTTAACCCACCCGGTCGCGTCGGTGTGAACGACACGCCGCTCAGATCCCTATTTGGGATTTTGGACCGCCGGTTGTGTGTTTTGACCCTTTAGACTTGGGTTTTTTAAGATTCGTCATTTCAACGCCCAACCTAATCCGGGTATCCAAATCGGATTCTGTCAGTTCGCACACGTCACTTTTACCAACCCGGTAGTGCCGGAGAGAACGACACACCGATCTGATCCATATTTTAGATTTTGGACCCCCAGGTTGTGTTTTGACACTTTATACTCGGTTTTTTTAGATCCGTCATTTCAACGCCCAACCCAATCCTGTAATCCAAATCAAATTCCGTCAGTTCCCATATGTCAACTTAACCCACCCGGTCGTGTCGGAGCAAACAGCATGCCGATCAGATCCCTATTTGGGATTTTGGACCCCCGGGCTGTTTGTTTTGACCTTTCAGACTACAGTTTTTTTAGATTCGTCATTTCAACGCCCAACCCAATCCGGGAATCCAAATCGGATTCCGTGAGCTCGCACACGCCAATTTAACCCACCCGATCGCGTCGGAGTGAACGGCACGCCGATCAGATCCCTATTTGGGATTTTGGACCGCCGGTTTTGTGTTTTGACCCTTTAGACTTGGGTTTTTTAGTTTCATCATTTCAATGCCCAACCTAATCCGGGAATCCAAATCGGATTCTGTCAGTTCGCACACGTCACTTTTACCCACCCGGTCGTGTCGGAGAGAACGACACATCGATCTGATCCATATTTGGTATTTTGGACCCCCAGGTTGTGTTTTGACACTTTAGACTCGGGTTTTTTTAGATCCGTCATTTCAACGCCCAACCCAATCCTGGAATCCAAATCGGATTCCGTCAGTTCGCACACGTCAACTTAACCCACCCGGTCGTGTCGGAGAGAAACGGCATGCCGATCAGATCCCTATTTGGGATTTTTGACCCCCGGGTTGTTTGTTTTGACCCTTTAGACTAGGGTTTTTTTTAGATCCGTCATTTCAACGCCCAACCCAATCCGGGAATCCAAATCGGATTCCGTGAGTTCGCACACGTCAATTTAACCCACCCGGTCGCGTCGGTGTGAACGACACGCCGCTCAGATCCCTATTTGGGATTTTGGACCGCCGGTTGTGTGTTTTGACCCTTTAGACTTGGGTTTTTTATATTCGTTATTTCAACGCCCAACCTAATCTGGGAATCCAAATCGGATTCTGTCAGTTCGCACCCGTCACTTTTACCCACCCGGTCGTGTCGAGAGAGAACGACACACCGATCTGATCCATATTTGGTATTTAGGACCCCCAGGTTGTGTTTGGACACTTTAGACTCGGGTTTTTTTACATCCGACATTTCAACGCCCAACCCAATCTTGGAATCCAAATCGGATTCCGTCAGTTCGCACACGTCAACTTAACCCACCCGGTCGTGTCGGAGCAAACGGCATGCCGATCAGATCCCTATTTGGGATTTTCGACCCCCAGGTTGTGTTTTGACACTTTAGACTCGGGTTTTTTTAGATCCGTCATTTCAACGCCCAACCCAATCCTGGAATCCAAATCGGATTCCGTCAGTTCGCACACGTCAACTTAACCCACCCGGTCGTGTCGGAGAAACGGCATGCCGATCAGATCCCTATTTGGGATTTTTGACCCCCGGGTTGTTTGTTTTGACCCTTTAGACTAGGGTTTTTTTTAGATCCGTCATTTCAACGCCCAACCCAATCCGGGAATCCAAATCGGATTCCGTGAGTTCGCACACGTCAATTTAACCCACCCGGTCGCGTCGGTGTGAACGACACGCCGCTCAGATCCCTATTTGGGATTTTGGACCGCCGGTTGTGTGTTTTGACCCTTTAGACTTGGGTTTTTTAAGATTCGTCATTTCAATGCCCAACCTAATCCGGGAATCCAAATCGGATTCTGTCAGTTCGCACACGTCACTTTTACCCACCCGGTCGTGTCGGAGAGAACGACACATCGATCTGATCCATATTTGGTATTTTGGACCCCCAGGTTGTGTTTTGACACTTTAGACTCGGGTTTTTTTAGATCCGTCATTTCAACGCCCAACCAATCCGGAATCCAAATCGGATTCCGTCAGTTCGCACACGTCAACTTAACCCACCCGGTCGTGTCGGAGAAACGGCATGCCGATCAGATCCCTATTTGGGATTTTTGACCCCCGGGTTGTGTTTTGACCCTTTAGACTAGGGTTTTTTTAGATCCGTCATTTCAACGCCCAACCCAATCCGGAATCCAAATCGGATTCCGTGAGTTCGCACACGTCAAATTAAACCCACCCGGTCGCGTCGGTGTGAACGACACGCCGCTCAGATCCCTATTTGGGATTTTGGACCGCCGGTTGTGTGTTTTGACCCTTTAGACTTGGGTTTTTAAGATTCGTCATTTCAACGCCAACCTAATCTAGGTATCCAAATCGGATTCTGTCAGTTCGCACACGTCACTTTTACCAACCCGGTAGTGCCGGAGAGAACGACACACCGATCTGATCCATATTTTAGATTTTGGACCCCCAGGTTGTGTTTTGACACTTTATCCTCGGGTTTTTTTAGATCCGTCATTTCAACGCCCAACCCAATCTGTAATCCAAATCGGATTCCGTCAGTTCCCACATGTCAACTTAACCCACCCGGTCGTGTCGGAGCAAACAGCATGCCGATCAGATCCCTATTTGGGATTTTGGACCCCGGGGTGTTTGTTTGACCTTTCAGACTACAGTTTTTTTTAGATTCGTCATTCAACGCCCAACCCAATCCGGGAATCCAAATCGGATTCCGTGAGTCGCACACGCCAATTTAACCCACCCGATCGCGTCGGAGTGAACGGCACGCCGATCAGATCCCTATTTGGGATTTTGGACCGCCGGTTGTGTGTTTTGACCCTTTAGACTTGGGTTTTTTAGATTCATCATTTCAATGCCCAACCTAATCCGGGAATCCAAATCGGATTCTGTCAGTTCGCACACGTCACTTTTACCCACCCGGTCGTGTCGGAGAGAACGACACATCGATCTGATCCATATTTGGTATTTTGGACCCCCAGGTTGTGTTTTGACACTTTAGACTCGGGTTTTTTTACATCCGTATTTCAACGCCAACCAATCTGGAATCCAAATCGGATTCCGTCAGTTCGCACACGTCAACTTAACCCACCCGGTCGTGTCGGAGCAAACGGAATGCCGATCAGAGCCAGATTTGGACCCCTGTTTTGGATTTTGGGACCCGGGTTTTTTGTTTTGACCTTTTAAACTAATTTTTTTTTAGATCCGTCATTTCAACGCCCACCAATCCGGGAATCCAAATCGGATCCGTGAGTTCGCATACGCCAATTTAACCACCCGATCACGTCGGAGGTGAACAGCACGCCGATCAGATCCCTATTTGGGATTTTGGACCGCCGGTTGTGTGTTTTGACCCTTTAGACTTGGGTTTTTTATATTCGTTATTTCAACGCCCAACCTAATCTTGGAATCCAAATCGGATTCTGTCAGTTCGCACACGTCACTTTTACCACCCGGTCTTGTCGGAGAGAACGACACACCGATATGATCCATATTTGGTATTTAGGACCCCCAGGTTGTGTTTGGACACTTTAGACTCGGGTTTTTTACATCCGACATTTCAACGCCCAACCAATCCTGTATCCAAATCGGATTCCGTCAGTTCCACACGTCAACTTAACCCACCCGGTCGTGTCAGAGCAAACAGCATGCCGATCAGATCCTATTTGGGATTTTGGACCCCCGGGTTGTTTGTTTTGACTCTTTAGACTAGAGTTTTTTTAGATCCGTCATTTCAACGCCCAACCCAATCGGGAATCCAAATCAAATTCCGTGAGTTCGCACACGTCAATTTAACCCACCTGGTCGCTCGGAGTGAACGGCACACCGATCAGATCCCTATTGGGATATTGTACCTCCGGTTGTGTGTTTTGACCCTTTAGACTTGGGTTTTTTAGATTCATCATTTCATGCCAACCTAATCGGGAATCCAAATCGGATTCTGTCAGTTCGCACACGTCACTTTTACCCACCGGTCGTGTCGGAGAGAACGACACATCGATCTGATCCATATTGGTATTTTGGACCCCCAGGTGTGTTTTGACACTTTAGACTCGGGTTTTTTTACATCGTCATTCAACGCCCAACCCAATCCTGGAATCCAAATCGGATTCCGTCAGTTCGCACACGTCAACTTAACCCACCGTCATGTCGGAGCAAACGGAATGTCGATCAGATCCCTATTGGGATTTGGACCTCGGGTTGTTTGTTTGACCTTTAGCTACGGTTTTTTAGATCCGTCATTTCAACGCCCAACCCAATCCGGGAATCCAAATCGGATTCCGTGAGTTCGCATACGCCAATTTAACCCACCCGATCGCGTCGGAGAGAACGGCACGCCGATCAGATCCCTATTTGGGATTTTGAACCGCCGGTTGTGTGTTTTGACCCTTTAGACTTGGGTTTTTTATATTCGTTATTTCAACGCCCAACCTAATCTGGGAATCCAAATCGGATTCTGTCAGTTCGCACACGTCACTTTTACCCACCCGGTCGTGTCGGAGAGAACGACACATCGATCTGATCCATATTTGGTATTTTGGACCCCCAGGTTGTGTTTTGACACTTTAGACTCGGGTTTTTTTTAGATCCGTCATTTCAACGCCCAACCCAATCCTGGAATCCAAATCGGATTCCGTCAGTTCGCACACGTCAACTTAACCCACCCGGTCGTGTCGGAGAAACGGCATGCGATCAGATCCTATTGGGATTTTGACCCCCGGGTTGTTTGTTTTGACCCTTTAGACTAGGGTTTTTTTAGATCCGTCATTTCAACGCCCAACCCAATCCGGGAATCCAAATCGGATTCCGTGAGTTCGCACACGTCAATTTAACCCACCCGGTCGCGTCGGTGTGAACGACACGCCGCTCAGATCCCTATTTGGGATTTGGACCGCCGGTTGTGTGTTTTGACCCTTTAGACTTGGGTTTTTTTTAGATTCGTCATTTCAACGCCCAACCTAATCTAGGTATCCAAATCGGATTCTGTCAGTTCGCACACGTCACTTTTACCCACCCGGTAGTGCCGGAGAGAACGACACACCGATCTGATCCATATTTGGTATTTAGGACCCCCAGGTGTGTTTGGACACTTTAGACTCGGGTTTTTTACATCCGACATTTCAACGCCCAACCCAATCTTGGAATCAAATAGGATTCGTCAGTCAGTTCGCACACGTCAACTTAACCCACCGGTCGTGTCGGAGCAAACGGCATGCCGATCAGATCCCTATTTGGGATTTTCGACCCCAGGTTGTGTTTTGACTTTAGACTCGGGTTTTTTTTAGATCCGTCATTTCAACGCCAACCCAATCCTGGAATCCAAATCGGATTCCGTCAGTTCGCACACGTCAACTTAACCCACCCGGTCGTGTCGGAGAAACGGCATGCCGATCAGATCCCTATTTGGGATTTTTGACCCCCGGTTGTTTGTTTTGACCCTTTAGACTAGGGTTTTTTTTAGATCCGTCATTTCAACGCATACCCAATCCAGGAATCCAAATCGGATTCCGTGAGTTCGCACACGTCAATTTAACCCACCCGGTCGCGTCGGGTGAACGACACGCCGCTCAGATCCCTATTTGGGATTTTGGACCGCCGGTTGTGTGTTTTGACCCTTTAGACTTGGGTTTTTTAGATTCGTCATTTCAACGCCCAACCTATCCGGTATCCAAATCGGATTCTGTCAGTTCGCACACGTCACTTTTACCACCCGGTAGTGCCGGAGAGAACGACACACCGATCTGATCCATATTTTAGATTTTGGACCCCCGGTTGTGTTTTGACACTTTATACTCGGGTTTTTTTAGATCCGTCATTTCAACGCCCAACCCAATCCTGTAATCCAAATCGGATTCCGTCAGTTCCCACATGTCAACTTAACCCACCCGGTCGTGTCGGAGCAACAGCATGCCGATCAGATCCCTATTTGGGATTTGGACCCCCGGTTGTTTGTTTTGACCTTTAGACTACAGTTTTTTTAGATTCGTCATTTCAACGCCCACCCAATCGGGAATCCAAATCGGATCCGTGAGTTCGCACACGCCAATTTAACCCACCCGATCGCGTCGGAGTGAACGGCACGCCGATCAGATCCCTATTTGAGATTTTGGACCGCCGGTTTGTGTTTTGACTCTTTAGACTTGGGTTTTTTTATTTCATCATTTCAATGCCCAACCTAATCCGGGAATCCAAATCGGATTCTGTCAGTTCGCACACGTCACTTTTACCCACCCGGTCGTGTCGGAGAGAACGACACATCGATCTGATCCATATTTGGTATTTTGGACCCCAGGTTGTGTTTTGACACTTTAGACTCGGGTTTTTTTAGATCCGTCATTTCAACGCCCAACCCAATCCTGGAATCCAAATCGGATTCCGTCAGTTCGCACACGTCAACTTAACCCACCCGGTCGTGTCGGAGAAACGGCATGCCGATCAGATCCCTATTGGGATTTTGGACCCCCGGTTGTTTGTTTTGACCCTTTAGACTAGGGTTTTTTTTAGATCCGTCATTTCAACGCCCAACCCATCCGGGAATCCAAATCGGATTCCGTGAGTTCGCACACGTCAATTTAACCCACCCGATCGCGTCGGAGTGAACGGCATGCCGATCAGATCCCTATTTGGGATTTTGGACCGCCGGTTGTGTGTTTTGACCCTTTAGACTTGGGTTTTTTAGATTCGTCATTTCAACGCCCAACCTAATCCGGGTATCCAATCGGATTCTGTCAGTTCGCACACGTCACTTTTACCCACCCGGTCGTGTCGGAGTGAACGGCACGCCGATCAGATCCCTATTTGGATTTTGGACCCCCAGGTTGTGTTTTGACACTTTAGACTCGGGTTTTTTTAGATCCGTCATTTCAACGCCCAACCCAATCCTGTAATCCAAATCGGATTCCGTCAGTTCCCACACGTCAACTTAACCCACCCGGTCGTGTCGGAGCAAACAGCATGCCGATCAGATCCCTATTTGGGATTTTGGACCCCCGGGTTGTTTGTTTTGACCTTTCAGACTACAGTTTTTTTAGATCCGTCATTTCAACGCCCAACCCAATCCGGGAATCCAAATCGGATTCCGTGAGTTCGCACACGCCAATTTAACCCACCCGATCGCGTCGGAGTGAACGGCACGCCGATCAGATCCCTATTTGGGATTTTGGACCGCCGGTTGTGTGTTTTGACCCTTTAGACTTGGGTTTTTTAGATTCATCATTTCAATGCCCAACCTAATCCGGGAATCCAAATCGGATTCTGTCAGTTCGCACACGTCACTTTTACCCACCCGGTCGTGTCGGAGAGAACGACACATCGATCTGATCCATATTTGGTATTTTGGACCCCCAGGTTGTGTTTTGACACTTTAGACTCGGGTTTTTTTAGATCCGTCATTTCAACGCCCAACCCAATCCTGGAATCCAAATCGGATTCCGTCAGTTCGCACACGTCAACTTAACCCACCCGTCGTGTCGGAGCAAACGGAATGCCGATCAGATCCCTATTTGGGATTTTGGACCCCGGGTGTTTGTTTTGACCTTTTAAACTAGGTTTTTTTTTAGATCCGTCATTTCAACGCCCAACCAATCCGGGAATCCAAATCGGATTCCGTGAGTTCGCATACGCCAATTTAACCCACCCGATCACGTCGGAGTGAACAGCACGCCGATCAGATCCCTATTTGGGATTTTGGACCGCCGGTTGTGTGTTTTGACCCTTTAGACTTGGGTTTTTTATATTCGTTATTTTAACGCCCAACCTAATCTGGGAATCCAAATCGGATTCTGTCAGTTCGCACACGTCACTTTTACCCACCCGGTCTTGTCGGTGAGAACGACACACCGATATGATCCATATTTGGTATTTAGGACCCCAGGTTGTGTTTGGACACTTTAGACTCGGTTTTTTTACATCCGACATTTCAACGCCCAACCCAATCTTGGAATCCAAATCGGATTCCGTCAGTTCCCACACGTCAACTTAACACCCGGTCGTGTCAGAGCAAACAGCATGCCGATCAGATCCCTATTGGGATTTGGACCCCGGGTTGTTTGTTTTGACTCTTTAGACTAAGTTTTTTTTAGATCGTCATTCAACGCCCAACCAATCCGGAATCCAAACAGATTCGTGAGTTCGCACACGTCAATTTAACCCACCTGGTCGCCTCGGAGTGAACGGCACGCCGATCAGATCCCTATTGGGATTTTGGACCTCGGTTGTGTGTTTTGACCCTTAGACTTGGGTTTTTTTAGATTCATCATTTCAATGCCCAACCTAATCGGGAATCCAAATCGGATTCTGTCAGTTCGCACACGTCACTTTTACCCACCCAGTCGTGTCGGAGAGAACCGACACATCGATCTGATCCATATTTGGTATTTTGGGACCCAGGTTGTGTTTTGACACTTTAGACTGGGTTTTTTTACATACGTCATTTCAACGCCAACCCAATCCTGGAATCCAAATCGGATTCCGTCAGTTCGCACACGTCAACTTAACCCACCCGTGTCATGGAGCAAACGGAATGTCGATCAGATCCCTATTTGGGATTTTGGTCCTCCGGGTTGTTTGTTTTGACCTTTTAGGTACGGTTTTTTTAGATCCGCATTTCAACGCCCAACCAATCGGGAATCCAAATCGGATTCCGTGAGTTCGCATACGCCAATTTAACCCACCGATCGCGTCGGAGTGAATGGCACGCCGATCAGATCCCTATTGGGATTTTGGACCGCGGTTGTGTGTTTTGACCCTTTAGACTGGGTTTTTTATATTCGTTATTTCAACGCCCCAACCAATCTGGGAATCCAAATCGGATTCTGTCAGTTCGCACCCGTCACTTTTACCCACCCGGTCGTCTCGGAGAGAACGACACACCGATCTGATCCATATTTGGTATTTAGGACCCGCAGGTTGTGTTTGGACACTTTAGACTCGGGTTTTTTTACATCCGACATTTCAACGCCCAACCCAATCTTGGAATCCAAATCGGATTCCGTCAGTTCGCACACGTCAACTTAACCCACCCGGTCGTGTCGGAGCAAACGGCATGCCGATCAGATCCCTATTTGGGATTTTCGAACCCCGGTTGTGTTTGACACTTAGACTCGGGTTTTTTTAGATCCGTATTCAAGCCCAACCCAATCCTGTATCCAAATCGGATTCCGTCAGTCCACATGACTTAAGGTCAAACAAACAACCCGGGGGTCCAAAATCCAAAATAGGGATCTGATCGGCATGTCGTTTGCTCCGACACGACCTGGGGGTTAAGTTGACATGTGCGAACTGACGGAATCCGATTTGGATTCCAGGATTGTTGGGCGTTGAAATGACGGATGTAAAAAAACACGAGTCTAAAGTGTCAAAACACAATGGGGGTCCAAAATCCCAAATATGGATCAGATGGTGTGTCGTTTCTTCCGGCACACGGGTGGGTAAAAGTGACGTATACGAATGACAGAATCCGATTTGGATTCCCGGATTAGGTTGGGCGTTGAAATGACGAATCTAAAAAAAACCCAAGTCTAAGGGTCAAAACACACAACCGGCGGTCCAAATCCAAATAGTGATCTGATCGGCGTGCCGTTCACTCCGACGCGACGGGTGGGTTAAATTGACGTGTGCGAACTCAGAATCCGATTTGGATTCCCGGATTGGGTGGGGCGTTGAAATGACGGATCTAAAAAAACCCTAGTCTAAATGGTCGAAACAAACAACCCGAGGGTCAAAAATCCAAATAGGGATCTGATCGGCATGCATTTGCTCCGACACGACCGGGTGGGTAAGTTGACGTGTGCGAACTGACGGAATCTGATTAGATTCCCTGATGGGTTGGGCGTTGAAATGACGGATCTAAGAAAAAACCGAGTCTAAAGGGTCAAACACACAACCGGGAGTCCAAAATCCTAAATAGGCATATGATCGGCATGCCGTTCACTCCGACATGCCTGGTGGGTGAAAGTGGTGTACGAACTGACAGAATCCGATTTGGATCCCGGATTAGATTGGGCGTTGAAATAACGAATCTTAAAAAACCCAAGTCTAAAGGGTCAAAACACACAATCGGGGTCCAAAATCCAAATAGGATTGATTGGCGTGCTGTTCACTCCGACGTGATCGGGTGGGTTAAGTTGGCGTGTGCGAAATCACTGAATCCGATTTGGATTCCCGGATTGGGTTGGGCGTGAAATGACGGAGTAAAAAAACCCGAGTCTAAAGTGTCAAAACACAACCGGGGGTCAAAATTAACAAATAGATCAGATCGATGTGTCGTTCTCCGACACGACCGGGTGGGTAAAAGTGACGTGTGCGAACTGACAGAATCCGATTTGATTCGCGGATTAGGTGGGAGTTGAAATGACGAATCTAAAAAAAACCAAGTCTAAGGGTCAAAACACACAACGGTGGTCCAAAATCCAAATAGAGAATGATTGGGTGCTGTTCACTCCGCGTGATCGGGTGGGTTAAGTTGGCGTGTGGCGAACTCACTGAATCCGATTTGGATTCCCGGTTGGGTTGGGCGTTGAAATGCGGATCTAAAAAAAACCCGAGTCTAAGTGTCAAAAACACAAACTGGGGGTCCAAAATACCAAATCGGATCAGATCGATGTGTCGTCTCTCCGACACGACCGGGTGGGTAAAGTGAGTGTGCGAACTGACAGAATCGATTTGTATTCGCGGATTAGGTTGGGAGTTGAAATGACGAATCTAAAAAAACCCAAGTCTAAAGGGTCAAACCACAACCGGCGGTCCAAAATCAAAATAGGGACTGATCGGATGCCGTTCACCCCGACGCGATCGGGTGGGTTAAATTGGGTGTGCGAACTCACGGAATTCGATTTGGATTCCCGAATTGGGTTGGGCGTTTGAAATGACGGATCTAAAAAAACCGTAGTCTAAAAGGTGAAAACAAACAACCGGGGGTCCAAAATCCCAAATAGGGATCTGATCGCATGTCGTTTCTCCGACACGACGGGTGGGTTAAGTTGACCTGTGAGGGAACTGACGAAATCCGATTTGGATTCCAGGATGGGGTTGGGCGTTGAAATGACGGCGATGAAAAAAAACCGAGCTAAAGTGTCAAAACACAACCTGGGGGTCCAACAATCCCAAATATGGATCAGATGGTGTCGTTCTCTCCGGCACTAGGTGGGTAAAAGTGATTTGTGCGAACTGACAGAATACGATTTGGATTACCGGATTAGGTTGGGCGTTGAAATGACGAATCTAAGAAAACCCAAGTCTAAAGGGTCAAAACACACAACCGGCGGTCCAAAATCCCAAATAGGGATCTTATCGGCGTGTCGTTCACTCCGACGCGACCGGGTGGGTTAAATTTACGAGTGCGAACTCACAGAATCCGATTTGGATTCCCGGATTGGGTTGGGCGTTGAAATGACGGGATCTAAAAAAAACCCTAGTCTAAAGGGTCAAAAAAACAACCCGGGGGTCCAAAATCCCAAATAGGGATTTGATCGGCTTGCCATTTGCTCCGACACGACCGGGTGGGTTAAGTTGACGTGTGCGAACTGACGGAATCCGATTTAGATTCCCGGATTGGGTTGGGCGTTGAAATGACGGATCTAAAAAAAACCTGAGTCTAAAGGGTCAAAACACACAACCCGGGAGTCCAAAATCCTAAATAGGGATCTGATCGGCATGTCGTTCACTCCGACACGACCGGGTGGGTGAAAGTGACGTGTGCGAACTGACAGAATCCGATTTGGATTCCCGGATTAGGTTGGGCGTTGAAATAACGAATCTAAAAAAACCCAAGTCTAAAGGGTCAAAACACACAACCGGCGGTCCAAAATCCCAAATAGGGATCTGATCGGCGTGCTGTTCACTCCGACGTGATCGGGTGGGTTAAATTGGCGTGTGCGAACTCACGGAATTCGATTTGGATTCCCGGATTGGGTTGGGCGTTGAAATGACGGATCTAAAAAAAACCTAGTCTAAAAGGTCAAAAAAACAACCCGGGGGTCCAAAATCCCAAATAGGGATCTGATCGGCATGTCGTTTGCTCCGACACTACCGGGTGGGTTAAGTTGACGTGTGCGAACTGACGGAATCCGATTTGGATTCCAGGATTGGGTTGGGCGTTGAAATGACGGATCTAAAAAAACCCGAGTCTAAAGTGTCAAAATACAACCTGGGGGTCCAAAATACCAAATATGAATCAGATCGGTGTGTCGTTCTCTCCGACACGACCGGGTGGGTAAAAGTGACGTGTGCGAACTGACAGAATCCGATTTGGATTCCCGGATTAGGTTGGGCGTTGAAATGACGAATCTAAAAAAACCCAAGTCTAAAGGGTCAAAACTCACAACCGGCGGTCCAAAATCTCAAATAGGGATCTGATCGGCGTGTCGTTCACTCCGACGCGATCGGGTGGGTTAAATTGGCGTGTGCGAACTCACGGAATCCGATTTGGATTCCCGGATTGGGTTGGGCGGTAAAATGACGGATCTAAAAAAAACCGTAGTCTATGTCTAAACAAATAACCCGGGGGTCAAAAATCCCAAATATGGATTTGATCGGCATGCCGTTTGCTCCGACAAGACCGGGTGGGTTAAGTTGACGTGTGCGAACTGACGGAATTCGATTTGGATTCCAGGATTGGGTTGGGTGTTGAAATGACGAATCTAAAAAAACTCAAGTCTAAAGTGTCAAAACACAACCTTGGGGTCCAAAATCCAAAATATGGATCAGATCGGTGTGTTGTGCTCTCCGGCACTACCGGGTGGGTAAAAGTGACGTGTACGAACTGACAGAATCTGATTTGGATTCCCGGATTAGGTTGGGTGTTGAAATGACGAATCTAAAAAAACCCAAGTCTAAAGGGTCAAAACACACAACCGGCGGTCCAAAATCCCAAATAGGGATCTGATCGGCGTGCCGTTCACTCCGATGCGACCGGGTTGGTTAAATAGACGTGTGCAAACTCACGGAATCCGATTTGGATTCCTAGATTGGGTTGGGCATTGAAATGACGGATCTAAAAAAACGCTAGTCTAAAGGGTCAAAACAAACAACCCGGGGGTCCAAAATCCCAGATAGGGATCTGATCGGCATGTCGTTTGCTCTGACACGACCGGGTGGGTTAAGTTGACGTGTGCGAACTGACGGAATCCGATTTAGATTCCTGGATTGGGTTGGGCGTTGAAATGACGGATCTAAAAAAAAACCCGAGTCTATTTTTTTTTTGGTAAGTAAACTTAAATTATATTAGAATAAGAAATAATATACAAAGAGCCATATGTACACAAGCCGTAGATTATGGCTGAAGATCCCGAGGCAAATCTGGGAGAGTGCACCAACCCTCATAGAGGGAAGATGTTCTCACTCCACCAGAGTACTGCCTTGAAGAGATACAAGTAAAAGAAATAGTTTCATGACTACACAATCCGTAGTCTATGAAAATACAAAGATAAGCATTTTGTTGACACCCTGTCATAACATGAGACCAGCAACACGAATCTGAAAAAGACAATAAGATAGTAGATCTGAACTTGAATATAACTGTTAGTGATGAGACAATAATAAGAAAACTAATCATGAAACTAATCGAAAGACTAGAAAACCAGATATTGATTATATGCCAGTGAAGTTGAATCTTAAAAGGACCCCTTTCTCCCTCTTGGTTAGACCGCCCTTAGGTAAGTGCTGCTCCATCAAAGTTCTAGTATCATAGAGAATATCAATGAGAATGTTTGCTTCATTCTGTTTTTCCCCTCAAAAATGCGAACGCACCTCTCTCTCCAAATCCACCAAATGGTACATCTGAAAGCACATTTAATAAGACTGGCAAGGATACCTTTAGTAGGGAAAGAGTGCACCAAAGCTTGAATTTCTGCATGAATACCGAAATAAGGTTTTCTGCTGAGATCAAATTTCTTAATGATTTCATACCAAACCCATTGAGAAAAGAAGCACTCAAAGTAGAGGTGATCAGTTGATTCATTGCTGCAATAACATAAAGTGCATCTATTAGCAATAGAATATCCCTTCTTTTGTAAGATATCATTAGTGGGCAGCTTATTGTGAATAGCTTGCCAAGTGCAAAGAGAGTTCTTGGGCGATGTAGGACGATCCCAGACCCACTTATAATAAGAACAAAGAGGCTGCTTTTCCCTAATGTGATTCCAGGCTAAGGTGGCACTAAATTTCCCATGATCATGAATCCACTTAATCTCATCACTTTTTTTTTCGGTAAGTAATATATGGTATTAATAATGAATAATTACAGATCCTTTGGTCATACAAGTCATGACCAGAGGTACAAGACTACTAGATGAGTTCAGGAGAGTGCACCCCTACCCCAAAGGGGAGGAATGTTCTCACTCCACCAAACTACAATCTAGTAAAACAAAACTGAAAACTTCAATAAAGCTATTCCATGACTACACAATCCGTAGACTATGGAATAAGGAGATACATAGCAAAGTTTTCACCCAAATCCTTTTAAGCTCCATGCTGGAAAATGGTAGAAGACTACCCATAGATGCGCAGCAGCAGCCATGCCAAGAACCTGAAAGGTTAGTAGAAGGAGTCCAAGCAGAGTATTGCAAAGTAGAATCATAAATTAAATCAAAACCTACTAGAACCAGGTAGACTAATAAGCTATAATGATGTAATCTAATGAATGGTAAAGTTGAACCTAGTTAAAACCCCTTTCTCACGAGTAGATAATTTGGCATTCTTAACCTTCATTTCCATGCTACTTCTGATATCATGCAGAATCTCAAGCAATATGTGAACTTTATCTTTTCTTTTCCCTTCAAAAATTCTAGTGCATCTCTCTCTCCATATCCACCAGATAGTCGTTCTGATTGCCACTTTCACCATCAAAGAAAGAATACCGCTCTTAGGGAACTCTTGCTGAAGAGCATAGATTTCATTATGAAGAGAAATGTGAGGCTTTGTAGATAAGTCATATCTGCTCAAGATACATTTGCAAATCCAGCTGGTGTTATAAATAGGAACAACTTGAATATGAGGCCAGAGAGTAATCATATCAGCAGTAGTTGGATGGGGGAGACTCCATTGACTTTGATGAATAAATTCTAAAACAGTAATCTCTTTAGGGGCACCCAGTCCTGCCTAACCCTGTTACCATAAACATTATGGATACTTTTACCTTGGAGCCAAGGGTCATACCACATACTAGTGGACCTGCCATTAGAGATAGTATAGGATATGTGTTTGCTGATCCAGTCTCTAGCTTTGAGGATACCCTTCCAAGCAGTAGAGTGATAAGATCTAGATTTAGCTAACCAAATGTTACTTTTTGCTAAGTACTTGTTGTGAATCCATTTAATCCAAGAGACTCGGCGTTTTGCAAAATCCCAGAGTTGCTTTGACATGCAAGCTTTGTTCCACTCTTTAAGCTTTCTCAAAGATAGCCCACCTTCCTCCTTAGGAGTACAGATCTTAGCCCAATAACCATGTGGATTGCCTTCCCATCACCATGACCATTCCAGAAAAAGTTGCAGAGTATTTTATCAATCTCATGGATGAGACCAGCAGGAAGAAGGAAGCCATTAGACCAATAAACAGCATAAGAATGGAGCACAGAACGAATAAGCTCAAGTCTTCCTGCTTTGGATAAGAATCTAGTTTTCCATGGAAGCCTTATCATTCGGCAGCATGGAAAGGAATTCTCAAACAATGTAATTGGATCCGCCAACATATCAGCTACAAGGTGGGTCGGAAATAGTAACTTCAGTTTCTTCTATGACCCTTGGGTTCAAGAAAAAGTATTTACATGATGGCTGGAGATCGTTTAAGGCAGCATCTTGGTCTTCATAAAATGCCACTTGTTCTCTTTTCTTAAGCAATGGCCAGTGGACTCTCCCACCTTTAACCTCTATGGACATGTTTGACATTTGGCCCCTAATCAGAGGACTACAATCTTTACATCTGATGAGATTAGCTGGACATGGTAACTTTACTACTCAGAGTGCTTGGAACTTAATTCGTGACCAGCAGCAAAAGGTAGGATGGGACAGTTGGATTTGGAAAGGACCGACTATTCAGAGATGCTCTATTACCTCTTGGCAGGCTGTTCTTCATAAGCTTCCTACTGCCAATAATCTCAAAAAACGTGGCTTCCAGATTCCTAGTAGGTGTATTCTTTGCTGCGCTTCAGAGGAATGTGAAGATCATATTTTCTTCAAGTGCCCGTTTCTATTCTGTTTGGGGGGAAATTCTGAATCGGATGAACATCAACAGACCCCCTCGCCTCACCATTTTGGAGGAAATTCATTCATTGCGACTTAGCTTCAACACCGAAGGCTTTGGCACCACCCATGCTCGCCTCCTATTTAGAACTACTATTTGGTGGATATGGAAGGAAAGATGTAGCCGAACATTGAGGACTTGAAAACTTCTTATATCCATACGGTGCTATCCATTATTAGTGATGTTCGGAGTTGTATTGAGTCAACGCCGCAAACATGCACTTTGTCTGGTCGGTCTATGATCCTTTCTGAGAGATTTAACATTAGAGTCAATAATGCAATGTAGTCCCAACTTGTGGTGTCACATTGCTTCTTGTGTTCATGGGTGATCCGATTTTTATTGACTATGAGGGCTTGTACCTCACTAGTCCTTTGTAATCTCTCTTCTCCATTAATTGATTCTTTTCCTTGGTTGACCGACCAAAAAAAAAAAAATCTAGTTTTCCATGCATTAAGTCTGATTTGGATTTTTTCAATGATAGGCTGACAGTGGATCTTCTTAACTGCCATGGAGACAAGAGGAAGCCCCAGGTAAGGACAAGGAAGCGAACCCTCTTCAACCTTCAAACAAGCTGTGATACTATCCTTGTTCTTAACTCCAGCACCCACATAAACCTTACTTTTGCTGTGATTGAGGTGGAGGCCCGAAATCTCACCAAACTTCTCAAGAATATAAGCAAGCTGCTGAACAGAAGGGTAATCATTCTGCAAGAAAATAATGAGATCATCCGCGAAGATAGTGTGGGAAATGTAAGTAGTACCAACATGAGGTACTTTGAGTTGACCATTCTGAACAGCCCTATCCAATAAGCAAGTCATACCTTCCATGGCAATTGTGAAAAGGTAGGGTGATAAAGGGTCTCCTTGTCTGATACCATTGCTACTACTGAAGAAACCAATAGGAGAACCGTTAAACAAGATGGAAAACTTTGGAGTCTCAATGCAATTCTTGATCCACTTAATGTAAACAATAGGGAAGTTCATTTGATGCAACATGATAGATAAGAGATCTGTTGACCGAGTCAAAAGCCTTCTTTAAATCAGCCTTGAAGATGATTCTATTCCCTTTGCTTTTGCAGTGCAAGTCTTTCGCTAAGTCATTTGCAAGGAGAATATTGTGATGGATGCTTCTACCTTTGATGAAAGCAGCTTGATTGAGACTAATAATTTTACCCATGACTTTCTGCATCCTGTCAGCAATGACTTTGGAAATTACTTTGTAAATAAAGTTACAAAGTGAAATAGGTCTGTAGTTCTCCATGCAATCAGCACCTTGAGACTTGGGGATCAAAGCAATAAATGTGCAGTTCATCTGACGGTGGATTTGGCCAGTGGAAAAGAAATGATGGCAGGCTTTGGTAACATCAGAACCCGTGATGTGCCAAGTTTTTTGGAAAAACTCAGCAGGAAAACCATCAGGCCCAGGACTCTTATTCTTAGGGGAATTGAACACCACATTCTTGATTTCTTCATCGGTAATAGGTTCATTAAGAAGATTGATATCCTGCTCAGAAAGCTTCTTCATAGGATCAATGTGGATGCTTGACTGATTTCCAATTTGGTTCAAAAGAGAATGATAGAAATCAACAGTGTGAGCTTGAACCTGATCAATATCTTCAATAAGAGTGCCATGACTATCCTTGCACTGGGGGAGCACCAACAGTTCTCTCTCTAGGCGATTCTAGAGAGAGAAGCTCTGGGGAAACAGGCCATGGAGTTTTGGCACAGGGACAACCTTCCTCCATGGGAGGGTTGCACCATCTGCCGCCGAGTGACACCTTGGTGAAGCCTCCCTCTATGGCTATCCCATCTCAGGTCACTCCTCCACTCTCCAACCATGTTCCTCTGGCTCCTTCTTCTTCGAGCAGGGGTCGTCCATTGCGAGGAGGCGTGGGCGTTCTTCTTCGAAGGGTCGTGATCGGTCTGTCTTAGCTTCTGCAACTCCAAGGATGTGGTCCGATCTTTTCAAGGCTCCTGTCTGCACCGGACCTAAAGCTAGAGTTCTTTGAACCCGTCTGTAACAATGAAAGAAAGCATGCTATCTACGAGCCTGAAGATTCTAAAGAGTTGGATGAGGTGTGGTCTCAGCGGTGGTTGGATACGTTCCAGGTTTGCAAACTTCTTATTTTCCACTACACGCTTTCATCAAATCAAGGTGGTGTTCTCAAGGCTTCGAGCTTCACATGTTAGAGGATGGTTTCTTCATTTGCACTTTTGATCTTCTTGAGGATATGCACAAGGTGTTAGAGGGGTTCTGGATGATCAAAGGCCATCCGATGATCATTCAGAAATGGTCCTCTGATTTGAAGCTTGAGAAGGCGAGTCTAAAGGATATTCCTCTCTGGATCACCCTTCACGGTCTCCCTCTCAATCTCTGGACTCGTCGTTTCATTGGAAAACTCTGCAGTCTCTTAGGACGCCCTCTTTATCTGGATCGATTCACGGCTGAGCGGAAGCGTCTCTCGTATGCAAGAGCCTGCGTTCTTATCCCTGTTGATATGGAACTCCCAGATGCTCTCTTCTATTCGGATGGTAGAGGCTTTGAGGAAAATCAGAGTTCAGTATCCCTGGAAGCCAAAACTTTGCTCGACCTGCCATTGCTTTGGCCATCTTGAGGAAAACTGTGTCTAATCAGAGGAAGAAGCAAGGTCGTTTGGAGTACAGGCCGAAGGCAGACCAAAGCAATCAAGTCCCGCTCCAAACTCATTTGCTTGTCTTCAAGATGATGCAGGGGAGAAAATGGCTTCTACTTCTTTTGATGAAAGCCAAGGTGTCTTGGAGACTCTTTCCCACGTACCTCAGCCCATGCACGCTGCATGGGAGATGGCGGTAGATCCTGTAGCATCAAAATCTGGAAAGTCGGATGCTAATCTTCGTGTGGATCCTCCACCAAAGGAATCCGATGGATCTCCTGCGGATTCCCCCCCTTTGCGTCCTTCCGATGGGTTGGACTTGGTAGGTACTGCCCATCTGCATGGGAAGGTTCCGGAAGCTTCTCTCACGCTTACAAAGGAAACATGCCATATTTCGGAAGAAGGAATTCCAAGTGAGGCCATCACTATCCAGGCTACTAAAGGCAAGCAGCAGAAGCAAGGAAGTAGTGGATTTCGTCCACAACCGGTTTTGGCAAATATGGACCAAAGCAAGGAAGGACATGGGACCAGCTCTTCAAAAGCCAATCGGGCAGGTTTCTTCTTTACCAGGTATTTTAAAATTCAAAAACCTACAACTAGTGGATGAGATGGATCGATTCAAATCAAAAGGAGGTAAAGGAAGGGATTTACCTCGGGTAAAGCTGTATTTTTAATACATTGCACTCTCTCTCACCTGTTATCAATGAAGATAATAACTTGGAATGTAAGGGGAATTAATAAATCTGATAGATGTAGGGAGTTAAATAGAATAATTAGATCCTATGCATGCGAGATAGCTATTATTGTTGAAACCAAGATTAAAACATCTCATGTCACTATTCAAAGGAATTAATTTGGCCTGAGGCCAAGCTTCTAACTAATGAATATTATATATGAGAGGAACACTGGTGAATCTTTCCTGGTGAATCTTTCCTTGCGGTGAATCTTTCCTTCTAACTGCGGTTTATGGCTCGAATATTATATATGAGAGGAACACTCTTTGGAAGGAATTGCTTTATCTTTCTCATAATATTTCTGATCCTTGGACTATTCTGGGAGACTTCAATACAATTCGTTACTCTGATGAGAAGAAGGGTGGCAATCCGATCTCACCATCTGTTCTAATAAATTTCAACCATTTTATTGATGCTTCTGCGCTTCTAGATTTACCTCATGTGGGAAACAGCTTATCCTGGTGTAATATGAAATCAGGTGCTCAAAGAATCTCTGTCCGCCTTGACAGGTTCTGGTGAACTCGGCCTGGGTTAACAAGTACGAGCGTTCTACTCTTCACTATGAGCCTAGACTTATCTCTGATCATTCTATGTTGCTTGTTACAAACATCACTACTCAGTCTACTGTCTCCAAACCCAGACCATTCAAGTTTTTTAACATGTGGATCTTCCATTCGAATTTCAAAAGAATTGTGCATAATGCTTGGAACTCCAATGTTAAGGGGTCGCTGCTCTACCAAGTTTGTAAGAAACTTAGGTATGTTAAATTTGCCTTGCGCGATTGGAACAAGAATGAGTTTGGAAGGGTTGATACCAATACCTCTAAAACCAGGGATGCTCTCAAAGTAGTTCAGGATCATCTTGCTCATAATCCTCTGGACATTCATGCTCAGAACCAAGAGATTATCTGCAGGAAAGAGTATCTCAAAGCTTTGGAAATTGAAGAGTCTTATGCTAAACAAAAATCGAAGCAACAATGGCTTACCCTTGGTGACTCAAATACTCAATTCTTTTATGCAGCAATTAAAGCAAGAAGAATTCAAAACTGCATCAGGAAATGCAAATCTAGTGATGGTTCTACTCTTACAGTCTATGAGGAGATTCGTGATCATGCTATCTCTTACTATGAAAAGCTGCTTAATAAATCCATGATAGCAGTAATCCGTCAATTCACATCTGTAACACCCTTCAGATGAACGATATCAATCTGCTAGCTAAGCCTTTTACTATGGAGGATGTTAAACAAGTTGTGTTCAACTCACCTAAGGATAAAAGTCCGGGCCCGGATGGTTTCCCTGCGGAATTCTTTACTAGTTGATGGGATATTGTTGGTGACTTTTTTTTTTTTTTTGGTCGGTCAACCAAGTGAATGAGATAAATAATAATAATTTAAAAAAAGCAAGAGACTAAGAAGGTTTTAAGAAAAACCTTTTAGTCTAGAAGGGTAATCTCAAATGGGGATTGACACCACACAGCGGTGACTAACCTCCATATACAAAACAAACCCAAGTGACACACCACAGGAGATGATGACTACAAAGTGTTATTCAGATGAATATTAAATCTCTCACAAAGGATTTTTGACCGACCAGATAAAGCTTGAGGATAAGGCCGTGACTCCAAGCAACTCCTAACATCGTTAATGATGGAAATAACGACATGAATAGAAGAAGTTTTTATATCTTCAAAAGTCCTATTGCATCGTTCCCTCCAAATCCACCAGATAGAGGCTCTAAAAAGAAGCCGAGCAATTGAGGTACCAAAGCCATCATTCTTGAAACTAACTCTCAAAGTATGCATTTCAGCTAAGATGGAGTGCCGATGCTGTCTTCTAATACTCATTCGTTGAAGCATCTCCCCCCAGACGGATTGGGAATAAGACAAGCAAGAAAAGATGGTCCTCACATTCTTCATCATTGCAACAAAGAACACATCTACTAGGAATGTAGAAACCCCGTTTCTTGAGATTGTTTAAAGTCGGCAGCTTATGCATCACCGCCTGCCAGCAAGTAAGGGAGAACCTCTGGACAGTGGGACCTTTCCAGACCCAGTCATCCCACCCCACCTTTTGATTGTGCTCCCTGATTAGATTCCAGACATTGCTAACACTGAACTTACCTTGACACCAGGCAAGATCATCAGCAGGATGAAGAATGTTGGTGACCTTTTCTCTAAAGCGATCTTGGACTTCTTTGAGGCTGGTAAATGGGAAAATCAAATCAACTCAACTTTCATAGCTCTTGTTCCCAAAGTTAAGAATGCAGATAGTTTTGATCAGTTTCGTCCGATCTCTCTTTGTAATTTCATTTACAAAGTTATCACTAAGTTGATGGCTGACCGCATGAAGCTTGTGCTCCCTTCCATTATTAGTCACCACCAGACATCTTTTATACCTGGCAGGCATATTCACAGTAACATTCTTCTTGCGAATGACCTAGCCAAAGATTTGCATTCAAAGAATAAAGGTTCTCTTATCTGCCTTAAAGCTGACCTTTGTAGCCTTTGACTGTTTCTTGGGATTTTGTGTACCATATGATGACCCTTATGAACTTCCCGATTACCTGGATCGGTTGGACCAAACAGTGTTTAGAAACTTCCAAATTTTCTGTTTTGGTTAATGGCTCTCCTGAAGGTTTTTTCAAAAGCTCCAATGGTCTTCGTCAAGGTGATCCATTATCACCCTACCTCTTCACCATTGTGATGGAAGGCCTGACTTGTCTCATCGAAGATGCTGTCCTCAACAAAAAGATTAAAGTTCCATCTGCTGGGAATATCTCTATCTCTCACTTTGTGTTTGCAGATGATCTCATAATTTTCTTTAAAGATGATGTTGCTTCGGCAAGAGGTATCAAACACATCCTCCATGTTTTCTATACTTTTCTGGTCTCCAGCTTAATCCTGCAAAAAGTAGACTCTTCTTCGGCGAGAAAGTAAAGCATAAGACCGCCATCCAAGAGGTTCTTCAGATTCCCATTGGCCAACTTCCTGTTCCTTATTTGGGGTTACCACTTGTGAGCACTGCTGTGAAAAAGATTCATTGCCAACCGATTATTGAGAAAATCATGAAAAGGATTGAATCTTGGAAGACAAATCTTCTCTCTAGGGCTGGTCGCTTGGAGCTTATAAAATCAGTCCTTTCCTCTTTCTCCATTTACTGGTCGGCGGCTTTCTTACTCCCTATTTCTATCTTAAAGGAGATTGAGCGCATCCTATGTAACTTCTACTGGCAAGGCAATTCATCTAATACTCCCATTCATGGTCAGTTGGAGTGATATTTGCAGACCGAAGAGTGAAGGTGGGCTGGGTATTCGCCATCTTTCTGACTGGAACCGAGCTTGTGCTACTAGAAATCTATGGGATTCTACAGAAGAAAGACTCTCTCTGGATAAAATGGATTCATGCTAGATATCTGAACAAGCAATCGCTCTGGTCCATTAAGATTCAAAGCTACTTCTCTGCGGCTTGGAAATCCATTCTCCTTCAGCGAGACTGGATTATGAAGAACTTAACTTACAAGGTTGGTGTGGAAAGTGAGCTCAGTTTTTTCTATGACCCTTGGATTAATGGGAAGAGTATCTTCATGTTGATGGGTGATGACATTAGGCAGCATTTAGGTCTGCACAAGGACACCGCTTGTTCTTATTTCATTGAGAATGATCAATGGATTCTACCCCCAGCGACTTGCTCAGACCTCTTTGATCTTATTCCAATCATTCAAAGTATTAACCTTCACCAGTCAGATGCAATTATCTGGAACCATGGGAAATTAACACTAAGGCAGCTTGGAATCTAAAAGAACCCATCATCATAAAGTCGGCTGGGCGGACTGGGTTTGAAGGGTCCAACTATTCAGAGATTCTCCCTCACCACCTGGCAGGCCTGTATGCATAAACTTTTTTTTTCGGTAAGTAAGAAATGGTATTAATAATGAATAAATTACAGATCCTTTGGTCATACAAGTCATGACCAGAGGTATAAGACTACTAGATGAGTTCAGGAGAGTGCACCCCTACCCCAAAGGGGAGGAATGTTCTCACTCCACCAAACTACAATCTAGTAAAAGAAAGCTGAAAAACTTCAATAAAGCTATTCCATGACTACACAATCCGTAGACTATGGAATAAGGAGTTACATTACAGAGTTTTC
The DNA here is from genome assembly GCA_014218235.1 of Colocasia esculenta. Classification (NCBI taxonomy): domain Eukaryota; kingdom Viridiplantae; phylum Streptophyta; class Magnoliopsida; order Alismatales; family Araceae; genus Colocasia; species Colocasia esculenta. Next base: position 79,156,714 of record CM024766.1, read on the forward strand.
ACCCAAATCCTTTTATGCTCCATGCTGGAAAATGGTAGAAGACTATCCAAAGATGCGCAGCAGCAGCCATGCCAAGAACCTGAAAGGTTAGTAGAGGAGTCCAAGCAGAGAATTGCAAAGAAGAATCATAAATTAAATCAAAACCTACTAGAACCAGGAAGACTAATAAGCTTTAATGATCTAATCTAATGATTGGTAAAGTTGAACCTAGTTAAAACCCCTTTCTCACGAGGAGATAATTTTGCATTCTTCACCTTCATTTCCATGCTACTTCTGATATCATGCAGAATCTCGAGCAATATGTGAACTTTATCTTTTCTTCCCTTCAAAAATTCTAATGCATCTCTCTCTCCATATCCACCAGATAGCCGTTCTAATTGCCACTTTCACCATCAAAGATAGAATACCACTCTTGGAGAACTCTTGCTGAAGAGCATAGATTTCATTATGAAGAGAAGTGTGAGGCTTTCTAGATAAGTCATATCTGCTCAAAATGCATTTCCAAATCCAGCTAGTGTAAGTGCAGGTAAAATACAAATGGTCAGCACTCTCATTATCATTCAAGCAAAGAACACATTGATTGGCCAAAATTCTACCTTTCCTTTGCAAGTTATCAATAGTTGGAAGCTTGTTATGCAGAGCCTGCCAAGTGCATAAAGAGAATTTCTGAACAGTAGGCCGATCCCAGGTCCATCTATTGTAGTACCAATTATTCCCCTTGATTCTGATTTCATTCCAGGCTGAGTTGACATTGAAATTTCCATTATTATGCTTCCATATGATTGCATCTTCTCCACTATTCCTGATAGGAATTGCAGCAATTTGAGGCCAGAGAGTGATCATTTCATGAGTTGTTGCATTAGGGAGTCTCCAATCCCCTTCATGGATGAAACTAGAAATCTGCAAATTTTTAGGAGCACCTAAATCTTGTCTTATCCTATCACCATACAATTGGTATATGCTTTTTCCATTGATCCAAGGGTCATACCACATGCTAGTTTTATTTCCTGTAGAAATAACATAAGAAACATGCTCAACCAGCCATTGTCTAGCTTTCAAAATACCTTTGATTGCAGCCGAATAATAAGATTTGGATTCAACACACCAAACAGATTTTCTCTTAAAGTACTTTTCCTTGATCCAATTATTCCAGATTGTTTTCTTATCCTGAAGCAAATCCCAGAGAAGCTTGATCATACCTGCTTTATTCCATTCATGGAGATTCTTCAAATTCAGCCCTCCTTCATCCTGGGTTTACAAATAGTAGACCATTTCACCATATGGAGCGCATTATTTTCTTGGGTGCCATGCCAAAAGAATTTGCTGAGAATGGTTTCCACTTCATGAATGAGACCCGTAGGTAAGATAAAAGCATTGGACCAATACAAAGCATAGGATTGAAGAACTGAACGAATCAATTCAAGTCTTCCTGCTTTAGAAAGCAATCTACATTTCCAAGAATTCAGTCTCTTTCTAATCTTTTCAACAATGGGATGACAATGGCTTTTATTGATAGCATTCGAGAATAGAGGAAGACCCAAGTAAGGAACTGGTAGGTTACCTTCTGCAACTCCAAGAGTGGTAGAGATTTGTTCTTTATCTTTGATGGCTGCCCCCACATAAACCTTGCTTTTCTGAAGATTAAGAGCAAGACCAGAAATTCTACCAAAGATATTCAAAATATCAGCCAACTTTGTCACAGAATTATGATCATTTTGAATGAATATCAGCAAATCATCCGCAAATATAGTATGAGAAACATTAATTCCCGGCTGTAGGAACTTTAAGGCTGCCATCTAACACTGCCTTCTCAAGCATACAAGTCAATCCCTCCATAGCAATGGTGAACAAGTAGGGAGAAAGAGGGTCTCCCTGTCTAATCCCATTACCACTTCCAAAAAAACCTGTATGCATAAACTACCTACTCTTGACAATTTAAGGAAGCGCGGTTTCCAGATTCCCAGTAGATGCATCTTATGCTGCAACTCGGAAGAAAATGAGGAGCATTTGTTCTTTAACTGTCCATTTACTTCGGAGGTTTGGGGCCATATTCTTAGCCGCTTGCGAATCAATAGGCTTCCTCGGAAGACCATTATGCAAGAGATCCATTGCCTTCGCATCAGTTTCGCTAAACAAGGATTTGCTACCAATCTTACCAGACTTCTCTTCAGAGCTACCATTTGGTGGATCTGGAGAGAGAGATGTAGCCGTACCTTTGAGGATGTTCAGAACCACGCTATTCACGTTAGCCTGGCCATTATGGATGATGTTCGCTCTTATGTGGAAGCACTCCACATCTCTCCTCTCTGGTCGATCCAAAATTTGTAATAACTTCAATATTAGACCCAATCACATAATGTAGGCATCGGCTTGTGATGTCACATTTCTACTTTGCATTTGGGTTTTGAGCATAGGTTCTCCTAAGCTCTTCTATTGTTCTTTCATCTATTTCTTTATTAATTCATCCTCTTGGTTGACCGACCAAAAAAAAAAAAAAAGCTTCTAACTAATGATTCTGATCTATCTTATGGACGAATTTGGATCTTGTGGAACCCCAATTTCTATGACCTTGAGCTCCTAAGTTCTTCACCTCAGTACCTTCATATCAAAGGGTTGGATATCAGGTCTAAGGCTAAGTTCAGTATCACTGCCATTTATGCATCCAACAGTTCAGCTGACAGAAGTTTATTATGGTCTGATCTTCACCAAATTTCTTTACCACTACTGGGAGACCTTGGCTTGTTGCTGGTGATTTTAATACAGTCAGATATCCTCATGAAAAGTGGGTGGGCGAGTCATCCAGGAATCTCTTCTGTCTGAATTCAACAATTGTATTGACTCTTCGGCACTGATGGATGTGAAATCAATTGGAAACTGGTTATCCTGGAATAATAGAGGTGATAGCAGCAGAAGAATCATGGCTAGACTTGACAGGTGTTTGATTAATCAGGATTGGTTAGAAGCTTATATGGACACTACCTTGGAGTATGGGTCTCAACTTTTCTCTGATCATTCTATTATGTACATTAACTCTGATAAGGTTGTCATGCATGGGAAAAAACCTTTCAAATACTTCAATATGTGGAGCAATCACCCTGACTTCCTTGATGTCATTCGTTCGGCCTGGGATACTCCTGTGATGGGCAATGCTCAGTATATCCTTTGTAGGAAGCTTAAGTGCTGCAAGGAGGCTCTTAAAGTCTGGAATACTAATATCTTTGGTAACGTTGTGGATGGTGTTGCTAGTAGTAAGATTACTCTCACTGATTTGTAGAAGGATTTGCAGATTAACCCTCTAGATAGTCAGCTGATAGCAAGGAGAAAGAAGCTAGAAATCTAGAGTAAATTGGTTGCTTTTGGGTGATTCGAACACCAAGTTCTTCCATGCTTCCATTGCTGCCAGAAGAGTGATGAACACTATTAGGAAGTGTAAGGATGCTCAAGGAAATCTGATTGATGAAAGATCTCAAGTGGAGGCCCATACGGTTGAGTTCTATAGATCGCTTCTTAATCAGCAGCAGCAGGATAGGACCATTCAAATTCAACCTTTGAAGACTCTTAACCATGAGGATATTGATATTCTTAATGCTCCAATCACAGATGAAGAAATCACTAAGGTAGTCTTCAAGTCACCGAAGAACAAAAGCCCTGGTCCTGATGGTTTCCCGGCAGAGTTCTTTTAGATTGCTTGGGATATTATTGGCAGGATGTTATCAAAGCTTGTAAGCATTTCTTCTCTACTGGCCAAATTCATAGACAAATGAACTGTACCTTCATTGCTCTTATCCCGAAATCTCCGGGAGCTGATAGTATGGAGCACTACAGACCTATTTCTCTTTGCAACTTCATCTACAAAATCATTTCTAAGGTGATGGCTGATCGGATGCAACTTGTTATGCCTAACATTATTAGCCTCAATCAAGCTGCTTTCATTAAAGGGAGAAGTATTCATCATAATGTTCTTTTAGCAAATGACTTGGTGAAGGATTTGCATTCTAAAGCTAGAGGCAACAGAATATGTTTCAAAGCAGACCTGAGAAGGCTTTTGACTCTGTCAACAGGAATTTGATCTACTATATGATGGAGGCTATGCGCTTTCTAGCTCAGTGGATTAATTGGATCAGGAATTGTATTGAGACCCCTCGATCTCCATTCTTTTCAATGGTTCTCCAATTGGATTCTTCTCTACTTCGAATGGTATTAGACAAGGAGACCCCCTTTCTCCTTATCTGTTTACCATTGCCATGGAGTGTTTGACCTGCATGATTGAGAAGGAGGTTTCTGCTGGAAGAATTCGTGTCCCTTCTGCCGGTACCTTGAATGTCTCTCATATCACTTTTGCTGATGATCTTATTATCTTTTCTCAAAAGGATATTGGTTCTATTCAGCAGCTAGCTTATTCTTAAAGACTTTGGGGATGCTTCTGGTCTCAAGTTAAATCACTCTAAAAGTAAGGTCTATATTGGGGCTGGTATTCAAGATAAGCAGAAGATTGTTGATTGCCTTGGAGTTGAGGAAGGCGCTCTGCCTTGTCCTTATCTTGGTTCCATTGATTTCCACTGGTATCAAGAGAATTCATTGCCATCCAATCATAGAGAAAATAGAGCATCGCTTGCAATCTTGGAAAACAAGACTTCTGTCCAAGGCGGGTAGACTTGAGCTGATTCGTTCGGTTCTCCAGTCTTACACCATATACTGGTCTAATGCTTTTGTTTCCTGCTGGCTTGCTTCAAGAGATTGAAAGAACTTTGCAATTCTTTTGGAATGGGAATGGTGACAGCAAATCTCTTCATATGGTGAACTGGGATAGTATTTGCTCTCCCAAGGAGGAAGGAGGGTTAAATCTTAGAAAACTCAAGGATTGGAACAATGCTTTTATGGTTAAAAATCTGTGGGATATCCTTCAAAAGTCCAATACTCTGTGGGTTCATTGGATTAATCATAAGTATCTTTCGAAATGCAACATTTGGCAGGCCGTCACTAAGCCCCATCACTCTGTTGCTTGGAAGAGCATCCTAAAGGCCAGAAATCTCATTCAAAACCATATTAATTACAAAATTTCTGATGGCAGAGATTTTAGTATGTGGCATGACCCTTGGGTTAATGGTAAAAAATCTTTCATCTTCATGGAGACAGAATCAGGCAGGACTTGGGGGCTCCTCATGATATCACTATCTGAGTTCATTGACAATGGCACTTGGAAGCTCCCAACGCCAACTTCTGCTGACATGTTCACTCTTTGGCCTCTTATTGCTGATATTCCTATCCATAATAATCATGGTGATACTATCTCTTGGATTCATGACAGAGGAAAATTTAGTGCTACCTCAGCTTGGAACCAGATCAGAAACAAAAGGCAACAATGGTTTCCCTATGGTTGGACTTGGGATCGCCCTCTCAATCCCAAGCATTCTTTATGTACTTGGCAAGCCCTTCACAAAAAGCTACCCACTCTTGACAACATTCAAAGGGGTCTTTCTATAGTGAATAGATGCTCGCTATGCCTTCATGCCAATGAAACAATTGATCATTTATATTTTGAGTGTTCTTATTCTAGATGGATTTGGAAGGAAATTCTTAGGAGATTTGATTTCAGCAGGAATCCGCATCAAAGCCTCACTCTGGAATTACAGACCCTCATGCAAGCTTTCCTGTGAAAAGTAAGCTCAGTAGCCTTGCCAAAGTGATCTTCAGATGTACTATTTGGTGGGTGTGGAGAGAGAGATGTCTTCGGATCTTTGAAGATTGCAAAAGAGATAAAATGAGTATTCTCATTGACATTCTCTATGATACTAGAGCATTGTTGAGAATCATTTGAAGAAGGTGACTTATCCCAAAGGGAAAAGGGGTTTTCACAAGATTTAATTTCTCCTTAAGTTAGTTAGATCAATTTAATTTCCTTGAATAGTTCCATGAGAGGTCTAATGCATTGTGTTTCTACACTAATCTTATCTTCAAGCTTGGTTCTATTTTTCTATCTCTTTGCAGGTTGTCAGTAAGGTTTCCGCTAGCTTGCTGCTTTGAAGTTTTCTAGAAGGTCCTGTACTTAATTCCATCCTTTTAAGGACTTACTTTGTCTTCATAGGCTACGGATTGTGTAGTCATGAACCTTGGTCATAATCTAAGCCTGTGTAGATATGGCCTTTTGTACATTCTTTTCTCATGCAATATAGTTACTTTTACCTACCAAAAAAAAAAAAAAAAGACTATCCTTGCACTTTCTAATGGTGTTAGTGGCTCTTCTGGAAGCGATTGAGGCATAGAAGAACTTAGTGTTGGAGTCCCCCAAAGTTAACCAATTTTCCCTGGATTTCTGCTAATGAAGCTTTCTTCACAATGAATTGCATGAGGGTATTTAATCCAGGCTTCCTTTTCTTTGCTGATAAGATTAGGATCAAGCGGGTTTAGTTGCACCTCAGATTGAATATCAGTAAGATCTTTCTTGCAAGAGGACAAAGGGTCTAAAGGGTCAAAACACTCAACCGGGAGTCCAAAATCCTAAATAGGGATCTGATCGGCATGCCGTTCACTCTGACACGACCGGGTGGGTGAAAGTGACGTGAGCTAACTGACAGAATTCGATTTGGATTCCCGGATTAGGTTGGGCGTTGAAATAACGAATCTAAAAACCCCAAGTCTAAAGGGTCAAAACACACAACGGCGGTCAAAATCCCAAATAGGGATCTGATCGGCGTGCCCTTCACTCCGATGCGATCGAGTGGGTTAAATTGGCGTGTGAGAACTCACGGAATCCGATTTGGATTCCGGATTGGGTTGGGCGTTGAAATGATGGATCTAAAAAAAACCCTAGTCTAAAAGGTCAAAACAACAACCCGGGGGTCCAAAATCCCAAATAGGGATCTGATCGGCATGCCGTTTGCTCTGACACGACCGGGGGGTTAAGTTGACGTGTGCGAACTGACGGAATCCGATTTAGATTCCAGGATTTGGTTGGGCGTTGAAATAAAGGATCTAAAAAAACCTGAGTCTAAAGTGTTAAAAACACAACCTGGGGGTCCAAAATACCAAATATGGATCAGATCGGTGTGTCGTTCTCACCGACACGACCGGGTGGGTAAAAGTGACGTGTGCGAACTGACAGAATCCGATTTGGATTCCGGATTAGGTTGGGCGTTGAAATGACGAATCTAAAAAAAACCAAGTCTAAAGGGTCAAAACACACAACCGGCGGTCCAAAATCCCAAATAGGGATCTGATCGGCGTGTCGTTCACTCCGACGCGACCGGGGGTTGAATGACGTGTGCGAACTCACGGAATCCGATTTGGATTCCGGATTGGGATGGGCGTTCAAATGAGGATCTAAAACAACCCTAGTCTAAAGGGTCAAATCAAACAACCCGGGGGTCCAAAATCCCAAATAGGGATCTTATCGGCATGCCGTTTGCTCCGACACGACCGGGTGGGTTAAGTTGACGTGTGCGAACTCACGGAATCCGATTTGGATTCCCGGATTGGGTTGGACGTTGAAATGACGGATCTAAAAAAAACCCGAGTCTAAAGGGTCAAAACACAAAACCGGGAGTCCAAAATCCTAAATAGGGATCTGATCGGCATGCCGTTCACTCCGACACGACCGGGTAGGTGAAACTGACGTGTGCGAACTGAAAGAATCCGATTTGGATTCCCGATTAGGTTGGGCGTTGAAATGATGAATCTAAAAAAACCCAAGTCTAAAGGGTCAAAACACACAACCGGCGGTCCAAAATCCCAAATAGGGATTTGATCGGCGTGCCGTTCCCTCCGACGCGACCGGGTGGGTTAAATTGACGTGTGCGAACTCACAGAATCCGATTTGGATTCCCGGATTGGGTTGGGCGTTGAAATGACGGATCTAAAAAACCCTAGTATAAAAGGTCAAAACAAACAACCAGTAGGTCCAAAATCCCAAATAGGGATCTGATCGGCATGCCGTTTGCTCCGACCCGACCGTGTGGGTTAAGTTGACGTGTGCGAACTGACGGAATCCGATTTGGATTCCAGGATTGGGATGGGCGTTGAAATGACGGATCTAAAAAAACCCAAGTTTAAAGTGTCAAAACACAACCTGTGGGTCCAAAATACCAAATATGGATCAGATCGTTGTGTCGTACTCTTCGACACGACCGGGTGGGTAAAAGTGACGTGTGCGAACTGACAGAATCCCATTTGGATTCCCGGATTAGGTTGGGCGTTGAAATGACGAATCAATAAAAACCCAAGTCTAAAGGGTCAAAACACACAACCGGCGGTCCAAAATCCCAAATAGCGATCAGATCGACGTGCCGTTCACTCCGACGCGATCGGTGGGTTAAATTGTCGTGTGCGAACTCACGGAATCCGATTTGGATTCCCGGATTGGGTTGGGCGTTGAAATGACGGATCTAAAAAAAACCGTAGTCTAAAAGGTCAAAACAAACAACCCGGGGGTCCAAAATCCCAAATAGGGATCTGATCGGCATGCCGTTTGCTCCGACACGACGGGTGGGTTAAGTTCATCTGTGCGAACTGACGGAATCCGATTTGGATTCCAGGATTGGGTTGGGCGTTGAAATGACGGATCTAAAAAAACCCGAGTCTAAAGTGTCAAAGCACAACCTGGGGGTCCAAAATCCCAAATATGGATCAGATCGGTGTGTCGTTCTCTCCGGCACTACCGAGTGGGTAAAAGTGACGTGTGCGAACTGACAGAATCCGATTTGGATTCCCGGATTAGGTTGGGCGTTGAAATGACGAATCTACAAAAACCCAAGTCTAAAGGGTCAAACCACACAACCGGTGGTCCAAAATCCCAAATAGGGATCAGATCGACGTGTCGTTCACTCCGACGCGATCGGGTGGGTTAAATTGTCGTGTGCGAACTCACGGAATCCGATTTGGATTCCCGGATTGGGTTGGGCGTTGAAATCACGGATCTAAAAAAACCCTAGTCTAAAAGGTCAAAACAAACAACCCGGGGGTCCAAAATCCCAAATAGGGATCTGATCGGCATGCTGTTTGCTCCGACACGACCGGGTGGGTTAAGTTGATGTGTGCGAACTGACGGAATCCGATTTGGATTCCAGGATTGGGTTGGGCGTTGAAATGACGGATCTAAAAAAACCCGAGTCTAAAGTGTCAAAACACAACCTGGGGGTCCAAAATACCAAATATGGATCAGATCGGTGTGTCGTTCTCTCCGACACGACCGGGTGGGTAAAAGTGACATGTGCGAACTGACAGAATCCGATTGGATTCCCGGATAAGGTGAGGCGTTGAAATGACGAATCTAAAAAAACCCAAGTGTAAAGGGTCAAAACACACAACCGGCGGTCCAAAATCCCAAATAGGGATCTGATCGGCGTGCCGTTCACTCCAACGCGATCGGGTGGGTTAAATTGGCGTGTGCGAACTCACGGAATCCGATTTGGATTCCCGGATTGGGTTGGGCGTTGAAATGACGGATCTAAAAAAAACCTAGCCTAAAAGGTCAAAACAAACAACTCGGGGGTCCAAAATCCCAAATAGGGATCTGATCGGCATGCCGTTTGCTCCGACACGACTGGGTGGGTTAAGTTGACGTGTGCGAACTGACGGAATCCGATTTGGATACCCGAATTGGGTTGGGCGTTGAATTGACGGATCTAAAAATACCCGAGTCTAAAGGGTCAAAACACACAACCCGGGGTCCAAAATCCCAATAGGGATCAGATCGGCATGCCTTTCACTCCGACACGACCGGATCGTTAAATTGACATGTGCGAACTGACGGAATACAATTTGGATTCCCAGATTGGGTTGGGCATTGAAATGACGGATCTTAAAAAAACCAGAGTCTAAAGGGTCAAAACACACATTCCGGGGGTCCAAAATCCCAAATAGGGATCTGATCGGTGTGCCGTTCACTCCGACACGACCGAGTGGGTTAAATTGACGTGTGCGAACTCACAGAATCCGATTTGGATTCCCGGATTGAGATGGGCGTTGAAATGACGGATCTAAAAAAACCCGAGTCTAAAGGGTCAAAACACACAACCGGCGGTCCAAAATCCCAAATAGGGATCAGATCGACGTGCCGTTCACTCCGACGCGATCGGGTGGGTTAAATTGTCGTGTGCGAACTCATGGAATCCGATTTGGATCCCGGATTGGGTTGGGTGTTGAAATGACGGATCTAAAAAAAATCGTAGTCTAAAAGGTCAAAACAAACACCTGGGGGTCCAAAATCCCAAATAGGGATCTGATCGGCATGCCGTTTGCTCCGACACGACCGGGTGGGTTAAGTTGACCTGTGCGAACTGACGGAATCCGATTTGGATTCCAGGATTGGGTTGGGCGTTGAAATGACGGATCTAAAAAAACCCGAGTCTAAAGTGTCAAAACACAACCTGGGGGTCCAAAATCCCAAATAGGGATTTGATTAGCATGCGGTTCACTCTGATACGACGGGGTGGGTTAAAGTGACGTGTGCGAACTGACGGAATCCGATTTGGATACCTGAATTGGGTTGGGCGTTGAAATGACGGATCTAAAAATACCCGGGTCTAAAGGGTCAAAACACACAACCCAGGGTCCAAAATCCCAAATAGGGATCTGATCGGCATGTCTTTCACTCCGACACGACCGGGTGGTTTAATTGACATGTGAGAACTGACGGAATACGATTTGGATTCCCAGATTAGGTTAGGCATTGAAATGACGGATCTAAAAAAACCCAGTCTAAAGGGTCAAAACAAACAACCCGGGGATCCAAAATCCCAAATAGGGATCTGATCGCGTGCCGTTCACTCCGACACGACCGGTTGGGTTAAATCTACGTGTGCGAACTGACGGAATCCGATTTGGATTCCTGGATTGGGTTGGGCGTTGAAATGACGGATCTAAAAAAACCCGAGTCTAAAAGGTCAAAACACACAACCCGGGGGGTCCAAAATCCCAAATAGGGATCTGATCGGCATGCCGTTCACTCCGACACGACCGGGTGGGTGAAAGTGACGTGTGCGAACTGACAGAATCCGATTTGGATTTCCGGATTAGGTTGGCCGTTGAAATGACGAATCTAAAAAAACCAAGTCTAAAGGTAAAGCACACAACCGGCGGTCCAAAATCCCAAATAGGGATCTGATCGACGTGCCGTTGACTCCGACGCGATCGGGTGGGTTAAATTGGCGTGTGCGAACTCACAGAATCCGATTTGGATTTCCGGATTGGGTTGGTGTTGAAATGACGGATCTAAAAAAAATCGTAGTCTAAAAGGTCAAAACAAACAACCTGGGGGTCCAAAATCCCAAATAGGGATCTGATCGGCATGCCGTTTGCTCCGACACGACCGGGTGGGTTAAGTTGACCTGTGCGAACTGACGGAATCCGATTTGGATTCCAGGATTGGGTTGGGCGTTGAAATGACGGATCTAAAAAAACCCGAGTCTAAAGTGTCAAAACACAACCTGGGGGTCCAAAATCCCAAATAGGGATTTGATTAGCATGCGGTTCACTCTGATACGACGGGGTGGTTAAAGTGACGTGTGCGAACTGACGGAATCCGATTTGGATACCTGAATTGGGTTGGGCGTTGAAATGACGGATCTAAAAATACCCGGGTCTAAAGGGTCAAAACACACAACCCAGGGTCCAAAATCCCAATAGGGATCTGATCGGCATGTCTTTCACTCCGACACGACCGGGTGGTTTAATTGACATGTGAGAACTGACGGAATACGATTTGGATTCCCAGATTAGGTTAGGCATTGAAATGACGGATCTTAAAAAACCAGTGTAAAGGGTCAAAACAAACAACCCGGGGATCCAAAATCCCAAATAGGGATCTGATCGGTGTGCCGTTAACTCCGACACGACCGGTTGGTTAAATCTACGTGTGCGAACTGACGGAATCCGATTTGGATTCCTGGATTGGGTTGGGCGTTGAAATGACGGATCTAAAAAAAAAACCAGAGTCTAAAGGGTCAAAACACACAACCCGGGGGGTCCAAAATCCCAATAGGGATCTGATCGGCATGCCGTTCACTCCGACACGACCGGGTGGGTGAAAGTGACGTGTGCGAACTGACAGAATCCGATTTGGATTTCCGGATTAGGTTGGCCGTTGAAATGACGAATCTAAAAAAACCCAAGTCTAAAGGTAAAAGCACACAACCGGCGGTCCAAAATCCCAAATAGGGATCTGATCGACGTGCCGTTGACTCCGACGCGATCGGGTGGGTTAAATTGGCGTGTGCGAACTCACAGAATCCGATTTGGATTTCCGGATTGGGTTGGGTGTTGAAATGACGGATCTAAAAAAAACCGTTGTCTAAAAGGTCAAAACAAACAACCCGGGGTTCCAAAATCCCAAATAGGGATCTGATCGGCATGCCGTTTTGCTTCGACACGACCGGGTGGGTTAAGTTGACGTGTGCGAACTGACGGAATTCGATTTGGATTCCAGGATTGGGTTGGGCGTTGAAATGACGGATCTAAAAAAACCCGAGTCTAAAGTGTCAAAACACAACCTGGGGGTCCAAAATACCAAATATGGATCAGATCGGTGTGTCGTTCTCTCCGACACGACCGGTGGGTAAAAGTGACGTGTGCGAACTGACAGAATCCGATTAGGATTCTCGGATTAGGTTGGGCATTGATATGACGAATCTAAAAAAACCCAAGTGTAAAGGGTCAAAACACACAATCCATAATCCCAAATAGGGATCTGATCGGCGTGCCGTTCACTCCGACGCGATCGGGTGGGTTAAATTGGTGTGTGCGAAATCACGGAATCCGATTTGGATTCTCGGATTGGGTTGGGCATTGAATGACGGATCTAAAAAAACCCTAGTCTAAAAGGTCAAAACAAACACCCGGGGGGTCCAAAATCCCAATAGGGATCTGATCGGCATGCCGTTTGCTCCGACACGACCGGTGGGTTAAGTTGACGTGTGCGAACTGACGGAATCCGATTTGGATTCCAAGATTGGGTTGGCATTGAAATGACGGATCTAAAAAAAACCGAGTCTAAAGTTTCAAAACACAACCTGGGGGTCCAAAATCCCAAATATGGATCAGATCGGTGCGTCGTTCTCTCCGGCACTACCGGGTGGGTAAAAGTGACGTGTGCGAACTGAAAGAATACGATTTGGATTCCCAGATTAGGTTGGGCGTTGAAAACACGAATCTAAAAAAACCCAAGTCTAATGGGTCAAAACACACACCGGCGGTCCAAAATCCAAATAGGGATCTGATCGGCGTGCCGTTCACTCCGACGCGACCGAGTGGGTTAAATTGACGTGTGCGAACTCACGGAATCCGATTTGGATTCCTGGATTGGGTTGGGCGTTGAAATGACGGATCTAAAAAAACCCTAGTCTTAAGGGTCAAAACAAACAACCCGGGGTCCAAAATCCCAAATAGGATCTGATCGGCATGCCGTTTGCTCCAACACGACCGGGTGGGTTAAGTTGACGTGTGCGAACTGACAGAATCCGATTTGGATTCCTGGATTGGGTTGGGCATTGAAATGACGGATCTAAAAAAAAACCAGAGTCTTAAGGGTCAAAACACACAACCCGGGGTCCAAAATCCCAAATAGGGATTTGATTGCCATGCCGTTCTCTCCGACACAACCGGGTGGGTTAAAGTGACGTGTGTGAACTCACGGAATCCGATTTGGATACCCGAATTGGGTTGGGCGTTGAAATGACGGATCTAAAAATACCCGAGTCTAAAGGGTCAAAACACACAACCCGAGGTCCAAAATCCCAAATAGGGATCTGATCGGCATGTCTTTCACTCCGACACGACCGGTTGGTTAAATTGACATGTGCGAACTGACGGAATACGATTTGGATTCCCCGATTGGGTTGGGCATTGAAATTACGGATCTTAAAAAACCAGAGTCTAAAGGGTCAAAACACACAACCCGGGGTCCAAAATCCCAAATAGGGATCTGATGGGTGTGCTGTTCACTCCGACACGACCGGGTGGGTTAAATTGACGTGTACGAACTCACAAAATCCGATTTGGATTCTCGAACTGGGTTGGGCGTTGAAATGATGGATCTAAAAAAACCCGAGTCTAAAGGGTCAAAACACACAACCTGGGGGTCCAAAATCCCAAATAGGGATCTGATCGACGTGCCGTTCGATCCAACATGACCGGGTGGGTTAAATTGACATGTGCGAACTGAGGGAATCCGATTTGGATTCCCGGATTAGGTTGGGCGTTTTTTTTTTTTGGTAAATAATAATTTCATTCAAAAAAGCTAATAATATACAGAACCCCGTGACCGTAAGAGTGGTACACAGGAAGTGAACTCCTAATGAAGGACAGGAGAGTGTACCCTACCTCAGAGAGGTAGAATATTCTCACTCCACCGTACACAGCATTAGGATCACAAACGAAAGCAATTCATGACCACACAAGCTGTGGACTATGAATGGAAAAAAGCTAGAGAATGATGAACACAACAAGAGGAACCAATCCAACATGACCGGGTGGGTTAAATTGACGTGTGCGAACTGAGGGAATCCGATTTGGATTTCCGGATTAGGTTGGGCGTTGAAATAACAGATCTAAAAAAACCCAAGTCTAAAGGGTCAAAAAACACCACCCGGGGTTCAAAATCCCAAATAGGGATCTGATCGGCGTGTCGTTCACTCCGACATGACCAAGTGGTTAAATTTGCATGTGCAAACTGACGGAATACGATTTGGATTCCCGATTGGGTTGGGCGTTGAAATGAAGGATCTAAAAAAAACCAGAGTCTAAAGGGTCAAAACACACAACCCGGGGTCCAAAATCCCAAATAGGGATTTGATTGGCATGCCGTTAACTCCGACACGACCGGGTGGGTTAAAGTGACGTGTGTGAATTGACGGAATCCGATTTGGATACCTGAATTGGGTTGGGCGTTGAAATGACGGATCTAAAAATACCCGGGGTCTAAAGGGTCAAAACACACAACCCGGGGTCCAAAATCCAAATAGGGATCTGATCGGCATGTCTTTCACTCCGACACGACCGGGTGCTTAAATTGACATGTGAGAACCGACGGAATACGATTTGGATTCCCAGATTGGGTTGGGCATTGAAATGACGGATCTTAAAAAAACCAGTGTAAAGGGTCAAAACAAACAACCCGGGGATCCAAAATCCCAAATAGGGATCTGATCGGTGTGCCGTTCACTCCGACATGACCGGTTTGGTTAAATTTACGTGTGCGAACTGACGGAATCCGATTTGGATTCCCGGATTGGGTTGGGCGTTGAAATGACGGATCTAAAAAAAAACCAGAGTCTAAAAGGTCAAAACACACAACCCGGGGGTCCAAAATCCCAAATAGGGATTTGATTAGCATGTCGTTCACTGCGACACGACTGGGTGGGTTAAAGTGACGTGTGCGAACTGAAGGAATCCGATTTTGATACCTGAATTGGGTTGGGCGTTGAAATGATGGATCTAAAAATACGAAGGTCTAAAGGGTCAAAACACACAACCCGGGTTCCAAAATCCCAATAGGGATCTGATCGGCATGTCTTTCACTCCGACACGACCGGTGGTTTAATTGACATGTGAGAACTGACGGAATACGATTTGAATTCCCAGATTGGGTTGGGCATTGAAATGACGGATCTTAAAAAAACCAGTGTAAAGGGACAAAACAAACAACCCGGGGATCCAAAATCCCAAATAGGGATCTGATCGGTGTGTCGTTCACTCCGACACGACCGGTTGGGTTAAATTTACGTGTGCGAACTGACGGAATCCGATTTGGATTCCTGGATTGGGTTGGGCGTTGAAATGACGGATCTAAAAAAAAACCCGAGTCGAAAGGGTCAAAACACACAACCCGGGGGTCCAAAATCCCAAATAGGGATCTGATCGGCATGCCGTTCACTCCGACACGACTGGGTGGGTGAAAGTGACATGTGCGAACTGACAGAATCCGATTTGGATTTCCGGATTAGGTTGGCCGTTGAAATGACGAATCTAAAAAAACCCAAGTCTAAAGGGTAAAAACACACAACCGGCGGTTCAAAATCCCAATAGGGATCTGATCGGCATGTCGTTCACTCCGACGCGACCGGTGGGTTAAATTGACGTGTGAGAACTCACAGAATCCGATTTGGATTCCTGGATTGGGTTGGGCGTTGAAATGACGGATCTAAAAAAAAACCCTAGTCTAAAGGGTCTAAACAAACAACCCGGGGGTCCAAAATTCCAATAGGGATCTGATCGGCATGTTGTTTGCACCGACACGACTGGGTGGGTTAAATTGACGTGTGCGAACTGACGGAATCTGATTTGGATTCCCGGATTGGGTTGGGCATTGAAATGACGGATCTAAAAAAAAACCGATTCTAAAGGGTCAAAACACACAACCCGGGAGTCCAAAATCCTAAATACGGATCTGATCGGCATGCCGTTCACTCCGACACGACCGGGTGGGTGAAAGTGACGTGTGCGAACTGACAGAATCCGATTTGGATTCCCGGATTAGGTTGGGCGTTGAAATGATGAATCTAAAAAAACCCAAGTCTAAAGGGTCAAAACACACAACCGGCGGTCCAAAATCCCAATAGGGATCTGATCGGCGTGCCATTCACTCCGACGCGATCGAGTGGGTTAAATTGGCCTGTGTGAACTCACGGAATCCGATTTGGATTCCCGAATTGGGTTGGGCGTTGAAATGACAGTTCTAAAAAAAAACCCTAGTCTAAAAGGTCAAAAAAACAACCCGGGGGTCCAAAATCCCAAATAGGGATCTAATCGGCATGCCGTTTGCTCCGACACGACCGGGTGGGTTAAGTTGACGTGTGCGAACTGACGGAATCCGATTTGGATTCCAGGATTGGGTTGGGCGTTGAGATGACGGATCTAAAAAAACCCGAGTCTAAAGTGTCAAAACACAACCTGGGGGTCCAAAATACCAAATATGGATCAGATCAGTGTATCGTTCTCTCCGACACGACCGGGTGGGTAAAAGTGACGTGTGCGTACTGACAGAATCCGATTTTGATTCTCGGATTAGGTTGGGCGTTGAAATGACGAATCTAAAAAAACCCAAGTCTAAAGGGTCAAAACACACAACCGGCGGTCCAAAATCCCAAATAGGGATCTGATCGGCGTGCCGTTCACTCCGACGCGATTGGGCGGGTTAAATTGGCGTGTGCGAAATCACGGAATCCGATTGGATTCCCGGATTGGGTTGGGCGTTGAAATGACGGATCTAAAAAAAACCCTAGTCTAAAAGGTCAAAACAAACAACCCGGGGGTCCAAAATCCCAAATAGGGATCTGATCGGCATGTCGTTTGCTCCGACATGACCGGGTGGGTTAAGTTGACGTGTGCGAACTGACGGAATCCGATTTGGATTCCAGGATTATGTTGGGCGTTGAAATGACGGATCTAAAAAAACCCGAGTCTAAAGTTTCAAAACACAACCTGGGGGTCCAAAATCCCAAATATGGATCAGATCGGTGCGTCGTTCTCTCCGGCACTACCGGTGGGTAAAAGTGACGTGTGCGAACTGACAGAATCCGATTTGGATTCCCAGATTAGGTTGGGCATTGAAAAGACGAATCTAAAAAAACCCAAGTCTAATGGGTCAAAACACACAACCTGCGGTCCAAAATCCCAAATAGGGATCTGATCGGCGTGCCGTTCACTCCGACGCGACCGAGTGGGTTAAATTGACGTGTGCGAACTCACGGAATCCGATTTGGATTCCCGGATTGGGTTGAGCGTTGAAATGACGGATCTAAAAAAAACCCTAGTCTAAAGGGTCAAAACACACACCCGGGGTCCAAAATCCCAAATAGGGATCTGATCGGCATGCCGTTTGCTCCAACACGACCGGGTGGGTTAAGTTGACGTGTGCGAACTGACGGAATCCGATTTGGATTCCCGGATTGGGTTGGGCATTGAAATGACGGATCTAAAAAAAACCAGAGTCTTAAGGGTCAAAACACACAACCCGGGGGTCTAAAATCCCAAATAGGGATCTGATCGGTGTGCCGTTCACTCCGACACGACGGGGTGGGTTAAATTGATGTGTACGAACTCACAAAATCCGATTTGGATTCCCGGATTGGGTTGGGCGTTGAAATGACGGATCTAAAAAAACCCGAGTCTAAAGGGTCAAAACACACAACCTGGGGGTCCAAAATCCCAAATAGGTATCTGATCGACGTGCCGTTCGATCCAACATGACGGGTGGGTTAAATTGACGTGTGCGAACTGAGGGAATCCGATTTGGATTCCCGGATTAGGTTGGGCGTTTTTTTTTTTTGGTAAGTAATAATTTCATTAAAGAAAAGCGAATAATATACAGAACCCCGTGACCATAAGAGTGGTACACAGGAAGTGAACTCCTAATGAAGGACAGGAGAGTGTACCCTACCTCAAAGAGGTAGAATATTCTCACCCCACCGTACACAGCATTAGGATCACAAACGAAAGCAATTCATGACCACACAAGCTGGGGACTATGAACCACTCCCTTTTAAATAAGAAGCATCAGAGAGAGCCGCCTACTTTTGAGACTCGGAGATCTCTTTCTGACGATGACATCTCTTATCTCCTTCGGCCTTTCACTCATGAAGATGTTCATCAAGTGGTCCTCAACTCTCCGAGGGATAAGAGTCCGGGGCCTGGTGGTTTCACTGCGGAGTTCTTTATAAATACTTGGGATATTGTTGGCGATCTGGTTTCTAATGCAGTCTTATCATTCTTTCAAGATGGTTCGTGGGAAAAGCAGCTTAATTCCACCTTCATTGCCCTTGTCCCGAAGCAGCCAAATGCGGAGTCTCTTGATCAATTTCGTCCCATTTCCTTATGCAACTTCATTTACAAAGTGATCACTAAGTTAATGGCAAACCGGATGCAACATATCCTCCCTTCCATCATCAGTTCTCATCAAGCGGCTTTTATTCGAGGTAGGAGTATTCAAAGTAATATTCTTCTGGCTAATGACCTTGCAAGAAACCTTCACTCAAAGCATAAAGGTACTCGTATCTGTTTAAAGGCTGACCTGTGCAAAGCTTTCGATTCAGTTTCATGGGACTTCATCTACTATATGATGAATAAAATGAAATTTCCTCCTTCTTGGATCACTTGGATTCGCTGTTGTATGGAATCAGCCCGGTTCTCTGTTCTTGTTAATGGTAGTCCTGAAGGCTTCTTCTGCAGTTCTAATGGTATCAGGCAGGGAGATCCGTTGTCTCCGTATCTTTTCACTATAGTCATGGAAGGGTTCACTTGTCTTATTGAGGATGCTGTGCAAATGAAGACAATCAAAGTCCCAACTGTTGGTTCTCTATCTATATCTCACTTCATTTTTGCTGATGACCTTATTATTTTCTTCAAAGATGATATCAATTCCGCCACTACAATTAAACATTTAATGGAGGAGTTCTATAGTTATTCTGGTCTTCAGCTGAATACCAACAAGAGTAGGATTTACATGGGTGGCAAGGTGAAAAATAAAAATGCTATCCATGCTGCTATCCAGGTTCCTAAGGGTAAGTTACCATCCGCTTACCTTGGTCTTCCTCTTGTTAGTAGTTCTTTGAAAAAAAGCCACTGCCAACCAATTATGGACAAGATCAAAAGGAGAATTGAGTCTTGGCGTACTTGTCTCCTCTCTAGAGCTGGCCGGTTGGAGCTAATCAAGTCGGTGCTGTCTTCTTACTCCATTTATTGGTCCATCTCGTTCATTCTTCCTGCTGCTATGGTTAAGGAAATTGAAAGAACCCTTGCCAATTTCTATTGGAAGGGAAACTCTAACCAAGGCACTCCTCACATGGTCAGTTGGAAGGCCATCTGTAGACCAAAATCTGAGGGCGGTTTGGGTCTTAGAAGACTGAAGGATTGGAATATGGCCTGTGCAACTAAGAACTTATGGGATATTCTGCAGAACTCCAACTCTCTTTGGGCCGCCTGGGTCCAGGAAAAATATTTGAAGAAAAAATCGATTTGGTGCATTCAGCCGAAATCTCATCATTCCACCGCTTGGAAAGGTATTCTCATTCAACGGAACTGGTTGCTTCGTTACATCAGCTACAAGGTGGGGGATGGTAACAACCTTAGCTTTTTCTATGACCCTTGGATCCAAGGGAAAAGCATTTCTATGATGGTTGGAGATCGTCTTAGGCAGCATCTTGGCCTTCCTAAGGATGTGACTTGTTCTTACTTTATTAGGAATGGCCAGTGGAATCTTCCTCCCCCTACATCCATTGATATGTTTGACATTTGGCCTTTGATTCATAGAACTCCTCTATATTCGTCTGATGTGATAAGCTGGAATCATGGTACCTTCTCTACCAAAAGTGCTTGGAATTTAATCCGGGAACAACATCAAAAAGTCGGCTGGGATTCCTGGGTTTGGAAAGGTCCTACTGTTCCAAAATTTTCTCTTACTTGCTGGCAAGCCATTATGCATAAGATGCCTACTATTAATAACTTGAGGAAACGCGGTTTTCTTATTCCTAGTAGATGTATTCTTTGCTGCAATGATGAGGAGAACGAGGATCACATTTTCTTTAAGTGCCCATACTCAATATCTGTCTGGGGCGAGATCCTTCAATGCATGAACATCACAAGACGCCCTCGTCAGACCATCTTGGAGGAAATGCATGATCTTAAATCTAGCTTCAAAACCGATGGGTTTGCAACTTGTGTAGCTCGCCTGCTATTTAGAGCTTGTGTTTGGTGGATTTGGAAGGAGAGATGCACTAGAATATTTGAGGAGATCAACACCAATCCTATCCACACGGCTCTATCCATTATGGAAGATGTTCGGAGTTGTTTAGAGGCCAATCACCAAGGCCTTGTTCTTTCTGGTCGGTCAAAAGATTTGTGCGAGAAGTTCAACATTAGACTTAATAAATGATTGTATGCTCCTCTTGGAGTAGTTAGCTTTTGATGGTTAGTCACCAACTTGTGGTGTCAACTATCGTTCTTTCTCCTTCTAGACTATAAGGTATTCTTGCCTTATAGTCCTTATGTACTTTTTCTCCTTTCATTAATTCATTCATTTGACCGACCAAAAAAAAAAGCTGGGGACTATGAATGGAAAAAAGCTAGAGAATGATGAACACAACAAGAGGAACCGATCCAACATGACCGGGTGGGTTAAATTGACGTGTGCGAACTGAGGGAATCCGATTTGAATTCCCGGATTAGGTTGGGTGTTGAAATAACAGATCTAACAAAACCCAAGTCTAAAGGGTCAAAAAACACCACCCGGGGTACAAAATCCCAATAGGGATCTGAAAGGCGTGTCATTCACTCCGACATGACCGAGTGGTTAAATTTGCATGTGCAAACTGACGGAATACAATTTGGATTCCCGGATTGGGTTGGGCGTTGAAATGAAGGATCTAAAAAAAACCAGAGTCAAAACACACAACCGGGGTCCAAAATCCCAAATTGAGATTTGATTGGCATGCCGTTCACTCCGACACGACCGGGTGGGTTAAAGTGATGTGTGCGAACTGACGGAATCCGATTTGGATACCTGAATTGGGTTGGGCGTTGAAATGACGGAACTAAAAATACCCGGTCTAAAGGGTCAAAACACACAACCCGGGGTCCAAAATCCCAAATAGGGATCTGATCGGCATGTCTTTCACTCCGACACGACCGGGTGCTTAAATTGACATGTGAGAACTGACGGAATAAGATTTGGATTCCCAGATTGGGTTGGGCATTGAAATGACGGATCTTAAAAAAACCAGTGTAAAGGGTCAAAACAAACAACCCGGGGTCCAAAATCCCAAATAGGGATCTGATCGGTGTGCCGTTCACTCCGACACGACCGGTTGGGTTAAATTTACGTGTGCGAACTGACGGAATCCGATTTGGATTCCCAGATTGGGTTGGGCGTTGAAATGACGGATCTAAAAAAAACCCTAGTCTAAAGGGTCAAAACACACAATGCGGGGGTCCAAAATCCCAAATAGGGATCTGATCGGCATGCCGTTCACTCCGACACGACCGGTGGGTGAAAGTCACGTATGCGAACTGACAGAATCCGATTTGGATTCCCGGATTAGGTTGGGCGTTGAAATGACGAATCTAAAAAAACCCTCGTCTAAAGGGTCAAAACACACAACCGGCGGTCCAAAATCCCAAATAGGGATCTGATCGGCGTGCCGTTCACTCCGACGCGATCGGGTGGGTTAAATTGGCGTGTGCGAACTCACGGAATCCGATTTGGATTCCCGGATTGGGTTGGGCGTTGAAATGACGGATCTAAAAAAAACCCTAGTCTAAAAGGTCAAAACAAACAACCCGGGGTCCAAAATCCCAAATAGGGATCTGATCGGCATGCTGTTTGCTCTGACACGACCGGGTGGGTTAAGATGACGTGTGCGAACTGACGGAATCCGATTTGGATTCCAGGATTGGGTTGGGTGTTGAAATGACGGATGTAAAAAAACCCGAGTCTAAAGCGTCAAAACACAACCTGGGGGTCCAAAATACCAAATATGGATCAGATCGGTGTGTCGTTCTCTCCGGCACTACCGGGTGGGTAAAAGTGATGTGTGCGAGCTGACAGAATCTGATTTGGATTACCGGATTAGGTTGGGCGTTGAAATGACGAATCTAAAAAAACCCAAGTCTAAAGGGTCAAAACACACAACCGGCGGTCCAAAATCCCAAATAGGGATCTGATCGGCGTGCCGTTCACTCCGACGCGACCGGGTGGGTTAAATTGACGTGTACGAACTCACAGAATCCGATTTGGATTCCCGGATTGGGTTTGGCGTTGAAATGACGGATCTAAAAAAAACCCGAGTCTAAAGGGTCAAAACACACAACCTGGGGGTCCAAAATCCCAAATAGGGATCTGATCGGCATGCCGTTTGCTCCAACACGACCGGATGGGTTAAGTTGACGTGTGCGAACTGACGGAATCCGATTTGGATTCTCGGATTGGGTTGGCGTTGAAATGACGGATCTAAAAAAAACCAGAGTCTAAAGGGTCAAAACACACAACCCGGGGTCCAAAATCCCAAATAGGGATCTGATCGGTGTGTCGTTCACTCCGACACGACCGGGTGGGTTAAATTGACATGTGCAAACTCACAGAATCCGATTTGGATTCCCGGATTGGGTTTGGCATTGAAATGACGGATCTAAAAAAACCCGAGTCTAAAGGGTCAAAACACACAACCTGGGGGTCCAAAATCCCAAATAGGGATCTGATCAACGTGCCATTCGATCCAACATGACCGGGTGGGTTAAATTGACATGTGCGAACTGAGGGAATCCGATTTGGATTCCCGGATTAGGTTGGGCATTTTTTTTTTTGGTAAGTAATAATTTCATTAAA
The DNA here is from genome assembly GCA_014218235.1 of Colocasia esculenta. Classification (NCBI taxonomy): domain Eukaryota; kingdom Viridiplantae; phylum Streptophyta; class Magnoliopsida; order Alismatales; family Araceae; genus Colocasia; species Colocasia esculenta. The sequence goes on from CM024766.1 coordinate 79,180,022, forward strand.
GAAAAGCGAATAATATACAGAACCCCGTGACCGTAAGAGTGGTACACAGGTAGTGAACTCCTAATGAAGGACAGGAGAGTGTACCCTACCTCAGAGAGGTAGAATATTCTCACTCCACCGTACACAGCATTAGGATCACAAACGAAAGCAATTCATGACCACATAAGCTATGGACTATGAATGGAAAAAAGCTAGAGAATGATGAACACAACAAGAGGAACCTAGCTATATAGATATGTTGAATCTCCTAAAGATGTCCTTCTCCCTTTCTTCTTTCAAATCATAATGGTGGTCTTCCATACATATCTTGATATCGTGAAGAATGGAAATAAGCACATGCATCTTGCTTCGGCTAACATCATCAAAACTTCTACAACAGCGCTCCCTCCATATCCACCAAACCGAAGTCTTCAAAGCAAGGTGAGCAAGAGATTGGATCGCATTGTGTATGGGGAAATTATTGTGGAGCTTATTCAACTCAATATTCAGACCATTCTCTGGGGGTCTTCTAACCTGAAATCTTTTCAAAATTTCTTTCCAGATCCACAGAGAATAAGAACAGTTAAAGAAAATATGCTTGTTGCTTTCACCTTCAAATCTGCATAAAACACATTGATTAGCTAAATGATATCCTCTCCCTTGCATGAGGGAGTTGGAAGTTTTTCCAAAGTAGCTTGCCAAGTACAAAGTTTGAACTTGTTAGCACCCGGCCTTCCCCAGATCCACGGGTAATGGCAAATTTTTTCATACTTGGTTCTGATCTCATTCCATGTTGATTGGATGGAGAATTTGCTATTATTGTAGTTCCAAATAATCATGTCATTATTGCCACTATGGATTCTTATACTTCGAATAATAGGCCACAGATGAATCATTTGGAATGAAGTAGCTGTAGGCAGGCACCATTCACCATTCACAATAAAGTGAGAGATATTCGCATTTCTATTCTTGTGTTGAAGCGAATCCTTCTACTCGGGTTCCTTCGGGTCGGTCTAAAGCAATTTGTAAGAGATTTCATATTAGGCTAAGAAGTTCTTAACAGTTTGGTTATGGAGATAGTCACCGAGTTGTGGTGTCATCCCCTTTGTTGTAGTCTCATTCTAGTTTATCGGGTGGTCTCACCAGATAACCTCACTCTGTATATTCTTTATCTTATTAATTAAATCTCTTGGTTGACCGACCAAAAAAAAGATATTCGCATTTCTATAAGCTCCCAGATCATGCCGGACTCTATCCCCATGCATCTCATAAATACTTTTACCAACCAGCCAAGGGTCAAACCACATATTAATAGAATTACCACTTGCAATATGATAGGTGATTTGATCTTTCATCCAATCCCTCTCTTGAAGAACCGCTTTCCACGCACTAGAGTAGTTTGCCTTCCAATTGATACATCATATGATGTTCTTAGAAAGATATTTAGAATGAATCCAATCAACCCATAGGGAATTCTTCCTTTGCAAAACCTCCCATAAAAGCTTAGCTGAAGCCGCTCTATTCCACTCAAGGATATTTTTCACCCCAAGACCTCCTTCTATTTTCGGCCTACATATGACATCCCATTTAACCATGTGCATAGTTTTCCTGTCAGCACATCCTTTCCAAAAGAAATTTCGAATAAGGTGCTCAATGGTGTGAATCAACCCCTTAGGAAGCGAAAATGCTAAAGACCAATATATAGAATAAGAATGAAGCACAGATTGGATAAGTTGTAACCTCCCAGCTTTAGATAGCAGCTTATTTTTCCAGGAACTCAATCTTCTGCTGATTTTCTCAATGAGAGGAACACAATGAACTTTCTTGATTGATGTGGAAATAAGTGGTAGACCAAGATAAGTGGTAAGGAACCTTCCCCAACATTCATGATTTTAAGAAACATCTCCTTGTGTCTGACTTACCACCAATGAATAGTTTGCTCTTATTATGATTAAGTTTCAGCCCCGAATAAGCAGAGAACACACGCAACACATTCTTAATTCTTTCAGCTGTATTAATGTCATCCTTGAAGAAAATAACCAGATCATCCGCAAAAACAATGTGAGAGATCTTAACATTAGCCGCCGAAGGAATCTTGATATCACCATGGAGAACCTCTCGATCCATCAAGTTAGTGAAGCCTTGCATAGCAATGGTAAATAAATAAGGAGATAGGGGATCACCTTGTCTGACACCATTAGTAGCTTGGAAGAAACCAGCCAGAGAGCCATTAAAAAGAATTGACAAAGTGGGGTTTTCTATGCAATTCTGATCCAATTTATAAACAACTCCGGGAATCCCATCTTGTTCATCATGAGGTATATAAAATTTCTGTTAAGGGGAGTCAAAAGCCTTCTTCAAGTCAGCCTTAAAACACAAAAGATTTCCTTTACTTTTAGAATGCAAATCACGGACAATATCATTGGCCAGCAAAATATTATCTTGAATAGATCGTCCCTTGATGAAAGCAGCCTGATTGCAACTAATTAGTTTTGGAAGAACCACCTGCAGCCGATTAGCAAGAATCTTAGATATGATCTTGTAGAGAAAGTTACAAAGAGATATCGGCCTGTATTGATCCAAGGAATCCGCCCCTTCAGATTTAGGAATTAGAGCAATGAAAGTACAATTGATTTGCTTAAGGAGTCTGGAAGTTCTGAAAAAGTGTTGCATAGCCTCAACAACCTGACCACCTACAATCTCCCAGGTATATTGATAGAACTCTGCAGGGAAACCGTCGGGACCCAGACTCTTTTTTTTTTTGGTAAGTAAAAATATATTGAAAGAGAGCGAATTTACAAGCCTATGCCCTACAAAATTGCAGGGCAAAGGAGGAACATCCTAGTGGAGATCAGGAGAGTGCACCCCACCTCAAAGAGGTGGAATGTTCTCACTCCACCGCCCTCACACAAGGATTTCCAAACTACCACTCATGACTACACAGGCTGTAGACTATGAGTAAACAATTCTGAAAAAAAGAACTACAAAGAAGATTAATTGATGGTAATGTTGAAATGCTTCAGAATCTCCTTCTCTCTTCTTGATGGCGCAGAGAACCTGGTCGCCTCTATGCAAATCTTGATGTCAAACAAAATACTAATAAGGACCTGCATATTCGATCTTTGCTTTTCTTCAAAAATTCTCATACATCTCTCACGCCAAATCCACCAGATCGTAGCCTTAAGGGCTAATTGAGCAATTTTCCAGGCCACATTATGGATAGGGAAATTATGTTTGAGCTTCTCTATCTCGTTATCCAGGTTATCCTCCGGGGCTCTACTGAACTGAAATCTTTTGATTATTTCCTTCCAAATCCATATGCTAAATTGACATTTGAAAAAAAGATGGCTATTGCTTTCCTCTTGCTGATTACAAAGTGTGCATCGATTTGCCAATTGAACTCCTTTCCTTTTTAAGTGGTCTTGAGTTAACAAAGCATTATTATGAGCTTGCCAAAGACAAATGTTGAATTTTTGTGCACCCGGCTTACCCCAAATCCAAGTGTGATGCTGATCTTCCTGATGTTGATCTCGAATGACATTCCACGCAGAAGCAATGGTAAAAGTTCCCCCATTATGCTTCCACTGAATCTTATCTCCTTGCCCTGTATGAATGATAATCTGCCTAATAATAGGCCAAAGAGTGATCATCTCATGAGAAGTTGGAGGCGGCAGATTCCAATTACCCTGGGTAATAAAGTGACCAATAGTGCAATCTTTGCTAGCACCAAGGTGGTGACGGATGTTGTCTCCATAGGTTTGAAAGATGCTTTTCCCATCCAGCCAAGGATCAAACCACATGTTAAAAGAATAGCCATTATGTATATAGTAAGAGATCTGATCTTGCATCCATTCTCTTTCTTTGAGGACACCTTTCCAAGCACTAGAATAATAGGATCTACATTTGATCAACCAGATGTTTTCTTTATTCAGATATTTGCTATAGATCCAATCAATCCAGATAGAATTTCTTCGTTGTAAAACATCCCAAAGATTCTTGATAGAAGCCGCTCGGTTCCAGTCTTTGAGTCTTCTGATTCCCAGACCTCCTTCCTTCTTCGGCCTACATATCATACTCCACTTAACAGTGTTCATGACAGACTTATCAGAGCACCCTTCCAGAAGAAGTCTCTAAGCATGTTTTCAACTTGAGTAATGAGACCACTAGGAAGAATAAAAGCTGAACTCCAATAGATGGAATAGGATTGCAAAACCGATCTAATCAATTCAAGCCTGCCTGCCTTAGAGAGAAGTCTATTCTTCCAAGATTTGAGTCTTTTAGAGATCTTGTCAATGAGTGGAATACAATGCACCTTCTTAATACTGGAAGATAAAAGAGGAAGTCCAAGGTAAGGGACAGGTAAAGTTCCTTCCCCTACATCAAGAATGTGCAGAAAGTCATCTTTATTCAGAACACCTCCACCGAGAAAGAGCTTACTTTTGTCATGATTCAACTTAAGGCCAGAACAAGTATCAAAGTCATTCAGCAAACTTCGAAGGTTAACAGCTGATTGGACATCATTTTTAGAAAGATGATCAAATCATCAGAAAAAACAACATGAGATAGCCTCAATTGACCAGCCGAAGGAACCTTAAGATTACCATTTTGGACAGCATCCTCCAGAAGACAGGATAATCCCTCCATAGCAATAGTGAAAAGGTAGGGAGATAGGGGATCTCCTTGCCTGACCCCATTTCTACCATTAAAGAATCCAGTGGGAGAACCATTAAGAAGAACCGAATAAGAAGGATTCTCAATGCAATTCTTGATCCAGTTGATCCATTTCTCTTGAAATCCCATCTTAGTCATCATGTAATAAATGAAATCCCTGTTTAAAGAATCAAAAGCTTTCCTGAGGTCAGCCTTAAAACACATGATATTACCTTTGGTTTTGGAATGAAGATCTTTGATAATATCATTGGTGATAAGAATGTTATCATGGATGGATCTCCCTTTGATGAAAGCAGATTGATTCGGGCTAATAAGTTTGTGCATAACTTTCTGCAAGCGATTAGCAAGAATCTTGGAGATGACTTTGTAAACAAAATTACAAAGAGATATAGGACGGTATTGATCAAAAGAATCAGCTCCATCAGATTTCGGGATTAAAGCAATGAAAGTGCAATTGAGTTGCTTAAGCATCCTAGAATTCCGAAAGAAATGAAGGACAGCCTCAATGACATCTTCGCCCACAACTTCCCAAGAGAATTGAAAAAATTCAGCAGGAAAACCATCTGGACCCGGACTCTTGCCTTTGGGAGATTGAAAAACCACCTTAGTAATTTCTTCTTTCGTGATGTCCATACAAAGATCTTCTGTAGCGTCTATCTTAAATCTCGGTTCAATGTTAACATGAGACCAGTCCTGAACAGGTTGGTTAAGCAAGGAAGAATAGAAATCCACTGAATACTTCTTAACAATGTCCATGTCCACAATATCATTACCATTCGAATCCTTGCATCTAGTAATGGAGTTGATAGCTTTTCTAGCTTTGAAAGATGCATGGAAGAACTTAGTGTTAGAATCCCCCAGAGATAACCAATTCTGTTTCGATTTTTGTTTATAAAAAGCTTCCTCATTTTCCATGGCCTTAATGTAATCCTTTTTGATCTCCTTCTCCTTGGCTATCAGAGTATAGTCAGATGGATTAAGTTGGAGCTGATTCTGAATTTGGGAAAGAGAGTTACGAATTTTCTTCATAGAGTCCATAACGTCACCAAACTCATCTTTATTCCATTGACGTAACTCTTTCCTTTAGACCCGGACTCTTTCCTTTAGGAGATTTGAAAACCACCTCTTTAATTTCATTTCCCGTGACATCTTGGCAAAGTTTCTGAATGTCATCCCTTCCAAAGTGCGCAGATTATTAATTCATCAATGGCACACTGGTGAGTATTCTGATTTAGAAGTGATTTGAAAAAATTCACAGAATACTCTTTCACCTTGTCAATGTCACTGACTTTGTTTCCTTGAGAATCAATACAAGTTTTGATTGTATTGGCGGCTTTTCTAGCTTTAAAAGAAGCATGGAAGAACTTAGAGTTAGAGTCCCCCAAGGTAAGCCACTGCTGCTTGGATTTTGTTTATAGAAAGATTCCTCATTATCCATAGCTTGAAGATACTTATGTTTGATCTTTCTTTTCTCCTCAATCAGATGGTTGTCCAGCAGTTTATTCTGAATGGTCTTTTGCACATCAGCAAGGCGAGCTCTTAAATTCTTGACACTGTCATTCACATTCCCAAAATCTTCTTTGTTCCATTTTTTCAAGGCGTTTTTGACTTCCTTCAATTTCTGACAGAGAACAAAAGTCGGAGAACCATGCGGATTAATATTCCATGCTTTCCTAACCACATGCATAAAGTTGGGGTGATTCTTCCATATATTGAAGAACTTGAAAGGCTTCTTCGTTTTCACTATTGCCATGGAAGGTCTGACTTGCTTATTGGATAAGGCTGTTCAGAATGGTCAACTCAAAGTACCTCATGCTGGTACTACTTACATTTCCCACACTATCTTCGCGGATGATCTCATTATTTTCTTGCAGAATGATTACCACTCGGTTCAGCAACTTGCTTATATTCTTGAGAAGTTTGGTGAGATTTCGGGCCTTCACCTAAATCACAGCAAAAGTAAGGTTTATGTGGGTGCTGGAGTTAAAAACAAGGATGGTATCACAGCTTGTTTGAAGGTTGAAGAGGGTTCGTTT